>PVIH01026346.1:5120-19029 GCA_004025045.1 Sigmodon hispidus | reverse complement strand
ATTTTACTTTTCTGACACTGGGATAAAAACACCACGACCAAAAGCAACTTAGGGAGGGAAGGGTTTGTTAGGGTTATACATCCCAATCATAGTCTGTCACCGAGAGGAAGCAGAACCGTAAAAACAAGGCAGGATCCCGCAAGGTAGAAACTGAAGCAGAAGCCACAGAGGAATGTGTCTACTAGCTTTCTCCCCTTGGCTGCCTCAGTTTCCCTTTTTATACAGCTAGAGACCCACCTACCCAAGGGTGGCACCCCCACAATAGGCTGGGTCTTCTCACACTGGTCATTAATCAAGAAATGCCCCCCACACACACACAGGCCAGTCTGACAGAGGAGTTTCTTCCTCTTCCTCCCCTGCCCCCACTTGGAGGAGAGCATTTTGAGAAAGGATCTCTCTCTACATAGCCCCGACTGTTCTGGAACTCATTATGTAGACCTGGCTGACCTGAAACTCAGAGATCTGACTGCTTCTGCTTGGAATAAAAGTGTGGGCCACCACACCCACACCTGAGGCCCCTCTTCTCAGAGGGCTCTAGCTTGTGTCAAGCTGACAGAAAACTAACCAACTTTCTTCATTTCCTTGCTGAGGACATGTTACTCTCTCCTCTCTAGGGTTGAGAACAGGAGGTAGAAATTGACTAGGCAGTTGAGGGTGGGGTGTGACCAGCTCCTTTCTTGGCTAAAGGCTGGAAATGCCCTCAGGAATGTCCATATTTTTGTCCTTGCCAAAGGCTAAAGATGCCACAAGTCCCTAAACATAGTGTCTCTGGTTTTACCATGGCCTGAAGATGAAGATGCCAGGGAGGGGGTCTCCGTCCCCACAAGAGTATCCCTTTCCTAAAATCCATACTGAGGCTGCAAGGACCTTGACCCTTGGAATGAAAACTGGACTGACCAGCTAGCTAATCCTCTGTTATTCTCCATTCCCTAAAGCCCCATTAACTCGCAGGCAGTGAGGCTCAATGGGATCCCACTCCTTCTCCGGGACCCCTCCCACTGTCCAGGAAGTAACTCACCCTCCTTTCCACTCCCTTCAGCCCTCTACAATACTCCCCACACCCACCCGCCAACAACAACCAAAACAAAACTAACCCTCTGTGGTCCATGAATTTCATTCTTTGAATGTGAGAGATAAGAATTTGAATGCCTTTGGCATGGAGGTGACTTTGATGGCCACAGAGTTTCCAGGACTCAAGCCTCTTTTTTTTTTTTTTTTTTTTTTTTTAACACTTTATTTATTTTTATTTATTTGCCTTGGTGTTTGCCTGGAACTGGAAACTGGAACTACAGACAGTTGTGAGCTGCCTGCCATGTGGGTGCTGGGAATTGAACCCTGGTCATCTGGAAGAACAATCAGTGCTTTTAACCACTGAGCCATCTCTCCGGCCCCAAATTTATTTATTATGTATACACTATACATAAGAGGGCATCAGATGTCATCATAGATGTTTTGAGCCATCATGTGGTTGCTGGGAATTGAACTCAGGACCTCTGGAAGAACAATCAGTGCTCTTAACCTCTGAGCCATCTCTCCAGCCCTAAACCCAAGCCTCTTAAGCTAAGCACAACCGAGCCCAGAGAGGCTCTGCCACTAAAGATGCCAAGCCATCCCTGTATCGCTATTTTCTTTGCCACACCAGCCTCTTTCTCTCCCCTTTACTAGAAACAAACATACACATCCAAAAGCCTTACAACCACCACTGATGTGCCAAAATATAACTTCTTCCCTTTTGTTGAGAAAAGTCAGGGAAGCACAAGTGAATTTTATAAACTTAAGAACTGAAAATAGGGAAAAGCTTTGTCCACATGGCTTAAAGGTTTCTTTAAGTTATCTACTTGACTTTCTTCCAGAGATATGAAGCAGCAGCAGGAAGAGCCAATGTGCAATGGGACAGGATAGGAGGCAGGTAAGAATTTCCAGGGGTTGGTTCATCTCCATATTAGCAAGAGCTGACTTGCAAATAACAGCTGCCTGGAGGAGTTAGTCATCCAGTGGATTTGAATACATAACACATTGGTGTTTCTGGTAACCGTACTCAAGCTTCAGGGAGGAAAACATTCACCTGAAGCTTATGGGACGTTCTTAGGTTTGGCTGCTGCTCCCACTCTCATCCACTGGAGCTCTGCTTGCCCCAGCTCCTGTACCTTCGAAAAGGTGAGCCAAGCCAGCGGCGGGACTCCGGCTTCTCCTAACACCTCCTTGCTTGCCATTTTAAGCAGTTGCGTTAGTATCAGTTTTACCAGCAACAGTTCTCTGCCTGCTGGACTCCGGCTCCTTGTTTTGCAGTGGTGCCCTAGATTCCTTCACAGCCGCAACATCCCGTGAATGCATATTTTATGAATACTTAATTGCCAGGCAGTAGATTACACCCTTTCCATGCCTGCTGGGTTTTTTGTTTTTGTTTTTGTTTTTTTTTTTAACCTGGCTAGGAGATACCACCCTATAGAGGGGAAGTGAAACTTTAGAAAGTTTCAGGAAGCAGGTGCCTGGGGGCCATAGAGTGCTGGCCAGAGCCCAGGACTCCAACCTGTCCTAACTCTAAGCCCAGAACAGTCTAGTTATTTTACCAGGTTATTTACTGTTTCCTACAATAAATTGATCTCTACCCCTTCTTCCTTACTCTCCCAGAATATCCTAGTTTATAATGGATAAACCTCCATCTTTCCTAAAACAGAAACCCCAAACCTGGCATAATCTTCAGTATCTCTCCACACCTACATTCAGTCAATCACCAAGATTGTGTGGTAGTTTGAATGTAAGGGATCCCCATAATCTTTTAGGGAGTGGCACTATTAGGAGATGTGGCTTTGTTGGAGTGGGTGTGGCCTTGTTGGAGGAAGTGTGGTACTGTGAATACCTGCTTTGAGGTTTCCTATGCTTAGGATGCTGCCCAGTGTCTCAGTTGCCTTCCTGTTCCCTGCGCTCTTAGCTCCAGCTCCACATCTGCCTGCATGCCACTGTGATAATACACAGACCCTCAGAACTGTGAGCATACCAGCTCCAATTAAATGTTTTCCTTATAAAAGTTGCAGTGGTAACAGCATCTCTTCACAGCAATAGAAACCCTGACTAAGACACCTAGACCCCAGGGTCTCTACCACCCATCTTTTGAAATTCTAATATCTTCCCTGGATCAAGTCTCCGTTTTTCTGACTCATTGTCTTGTTATCAAAATTTCTGGCTCAAAAAACTTTATCCTTTTGAAAATGAACTGAAGTTAGAGTTCAGTTCTAGCCTGAACTCATCAAAGCTAGCCTTCACTGGCCTCACTGTCTCTACATTTTGGACCTTAATCAGAAATGGGTTTACACTGTGGTTTAACAACCACATAAAGAAATCCCTGTCTGTCCTAAGGAATTAAGATAGGAAATTAGGAATTAGAGAAAAGACTGATCCATTGTGCCTCTGGTCCCCAACAGTGACCCAGGGTCTGCCAGCAACATTCTGTCTCTAATAGTTCCTAATTTTAAATTTCCAGAAGGCAAATATGATTGCTTCAGTTTGGACTACAAGATCCCCCACACCTAGATCAACTTAGCCTAAGCAACAGATCACCCCAAACCTACCTATAAATAGAGCTTATGTCCAAAGGACAGAGGCAAGTTGAATAGGTGAGTATCCATCAAAGTTACCACCCAGTGTTGACAAAAGGGCCGTGCCCTCACACTGTGAGGAAGAGAAGAGGTTCCCAGATAGAGTCAAACAGTATTCTCATGAGAGAGTATCAGTTCAACTACACAGGATGAAGATAACTCAACACATATTCCATAAGCTTCTGATGCTAAACAGTCAACATCACCAAGTAAACAGAATCTCACAGTATCACTATAAAGAGTGGTTCACACCTTCTTTAGTCCAAGCACTTGGGAGGTAGAGGCAGATGGATCTGTGAGTCTGAGGCCAGCGTGGTCAACAGAGTGAGTTTCAGAACAGCCAGAGCTACACAGAGAAGCCCTGTCTTGAAAAACAAAAAAAACAACAACAACAAAAAGAACAGACGAAAAGGGTTTACAGGTCTGGGGAAGATCAGCTGGTACACTGGTTGTAGCTCAGATGGTAGAGTGCTTGTCTAGCACATATAGGCTGTGTGTGGTGGTGCAGGCCAATAATCTCAAAATAAAGAGGTGGAAGCAGAGGATTTAAAGTTAAATGGCTTCCTCAGCTGTAACCTGGGATATATGAAACCTTAAAAAAAAAAAAAAAAAAAAGTTTTAACAAAACAAAAAACTACCCAAATGGCCAGCAGCATCAGACCAGATAAAACATGGCATAGTCACACACCGCATATGAGTGAGTGAGTGCTCTGCATCTCTGCATCAGATACTGATGTGAATTCTATGCTTCACACAATGCTAAGGGAAAGGAACTGGGGCTGGAGAGGTGACTCAGCACCGGCTGCTCTTGCAGAGAACCTGGGTTCAGCCCCTGGTACCCACATGGTGAGTCACAACCGTCCCCACCTAACTCCAGTTCCAGAGGAATCCCACACATTCTCTAGACCTCCATGAGGACTAGGCTTGCACACAGTGCAAAAATATATGTGCAGGTGAAACACTCATGCACATACAATGAAAATATACTTTTAAAAAATGAAAAAGAATCCAGATACAAAATAAAGATAGAGTCTATAATTCCCAAATTTGAAATATAAAATCATTGGGGCTGGAGAGATGGCTCAGCGGTTAAGAGCACTGACTGCTCTTCCAGAGGACCGGGGTTCAATTCCCAGCACTCATATGGCAGCTCACAACTGTCTGTAGTTCCAGTTCCAGGTAAATACTAAGGCAAATAAATAAATAAATAAATAAATAAAAGAAATATAAAATCATGTAAAAGTTAATCCAATTGTTCAGAATAGAGAGGGGAAGAAGGCATGCAGCTACAGGTTTGGGTTTTTAGGTTGCTCCCTGGGCATAGGTGCGTTCAATTTGTCAAAATTGATCCAGATACCCTTTTATTAACAAATATCAACCTTCAATGAAACTTTTAATACATAATTGGGATACTGCCATGTGGGTTACTCCAGAGCTGCCAGTTGTTGCCAGCCTGTCCCAGCAGTCCTGAGAAAAGGCTGACATGCTGCACAGCCTCAGCTCATCTGGCTCAGAAACGTGGCAACAGCACACTGGGAAGCAGTCACATGACAGGGACTGTTCGACTGATATCTTACGTAAACTTGGGGGTGTTTCTGTAGGCCAAGAAAGCTGGTCTACAGAAAGGGAAATGGATCCAACTTTCAGAGGGAAGGGGACAATACCACAAGAGATGGAGGGAGCAGCCTGCAAGGCTGTCAACATTTAGTTCTGGGATTTTCCAGCTGTCCCAGCTGTCACGGGAGCTGGATGCAATTGTTTGAGTTGTGTTATTACCAAGAAAACCTTCAAGTCATTTGCATTAATATGAAGAGCCTTCTGTTCCTGGCAACCAAGCGCACCTCAATGAATGTCATTAATATACTCTTTCCTGAAAATAACTGAGTGGTAGTTACATGCTGACAGGACTCTGAGCACTTGTCATGAATCACCTCACTTAATACTTCAACAACACAACACAGACAGCATCGTGATTATTCCTATTTCCCAGATGAGGAAACAGAAGCCCAGAGGGGTTACCTTACTTGTTGAAATCTCATTACCTGGTAAGTGGTAGTGCCAGGCATTAGACCTGGGCAGCCTGAGTCCAAGGCCTGACATCTTAGCAGGAAGAAGAATGCTAACAAATGCAAAACAAGCTGAGGGGAGGGACATCTGAGCATCAGACTAAGCTTTGTGGTTTGCTAAATGAGTTCAAAGCACAGATACTTGAAGAAAGGCTGGCTGGCTGGAGAAGTCAGGAGGCACCTCTTTCCCTCACGAGGGACAGACAGTTTGAGTTACAGAAATGTCAAAGGCTCAAGAAATGGCACAACTGTACGAAACAAAAGCTGGATGCTGGAGGGATGCCTCTTGCAACAGACCTAGGTTCATTTCCCAGCACCCACATACCAGCTCACAGCCATTGTAATTCCAGTTACAGGAGATCTAATGCCCTCTTCTGATCTCCCTGGGTAGCAAGCACCTGATGCATATACATACATACAGACAAAACAGTCATACACATAAAATAAATAAACCTATAAGTTATTTTTAAGCCACTCACAAAAAATGTGTTCTTTCACCAGGAGAGGTATTTACAGATTTCATCAAAAATGTTTCTTTAGGGAGTCCCTGATGTTGGCTTATATTTCACAACTGGTGATTACACAAAAGAATCCCGGATGTCAGTCCTATGGATGAGAAATTAATATCAGAAGGTCTAGAGTTTTAGGGAAGGAGACACCTACAGTCATTTTCCACAAGGACAGCTGCCAGACCCACAAGCTGCTTAGCAAAGATACCATTGGTGACCCCGCCAATTTTCAAAAAGTGAGATTCAGAAGCTGTTGGCAAGTTTACATCAGAAAAGCACTTGTTCACTCAGATTTTTTTAAAAAAAAGGCTGAAAACCACAGTTGAAGACCTTTTCTATATATAAATGACAGGGCAATTTTGTGGTTTATAATTAGAACAATGCCTGACAATTTCTAGATTAGGGCTCAAGGTCACTCTCCTCTTCCCTGACTTCAGAGCCAAAAGAGAGAAAGGTTAGTCCCCAGGCTCCATGGGCAGCACTCAGTACACGGCTAAATGGCTCACTCTTGAAGTCTCGCTTTGATGTTACCTTTTAAAAGTGGCTAGCTTTTGTCTGCCAAAATTGGTGGAGCATTTGGGCTGGTGAGCAGATAATTTATGGCAAGAACACCAAGTTAACATTAGCTTCAAGCCAAAGCACATTTTATTGTTTAAAGAGAAAAACAAACCCATTTTTAGATTGGGGTGGGGCAGAGCCAATACAACACTTTGCCAAGGGAAGTAGGGAGCCCTGGGTTTGGTCCTTAGCATGGCACCACACACACACACACACACACACACACACACACACACACACACACACACAATTTTGTTAAGTCACCGTGTCATAGTATTGCCTTGTAGCTATAAAAAAAATAAGTTTTATTCTAGCTTCCTTCTAAGAACCTTAGCCTAATTCAATCCTGCTATCTGTGGTGAGACAGCTAACCTGAGTTGGACAACAGCAGTCGTAATACTGAAGCTGACCATGTAGCTCAATGGTGGAGAGCTTGCCTAAGATGGGCAAGATCCTGAGTCTCACCCTCAGCACCTCAAAAAAGAAAAACTTCCCATTCGCTAGAAACAGTAGCAGATACCAAAATGCCTCTGACCTCTTCTGAGCGTGATCCTGGGAGTTGTGCCTGATGATGCAAAGTTCCCCCTAAAGCAGACACAAAGGCACTAAAAAACTCATCCTAAATCAAATCACTGGATAGCAAAAATAATCAGACCAAACACACCACAATGTACCCGTGTGAGGGACTTCATGTAATGAGTGCATTCAGGTGTCACATTCACGTTTGAATGCCACTCTAAGCCTGTCCTTACACCAGGAAGTCATCCACAGATTGAAAAATCAACTGCTGATACCTTTCACCCACAAACAACTTCTGTGAAAAAGGCCTTCCAGTAGGCAAAATGTCACAGAAGCTTTGTTTGTTTTTAGTTGAAACCATTTTCTTTCATACAATATTATATTCTCTTTACACTTTTTCCCTGCTCCAATGCCTCCCAGATCCTACCCACCCACCCAACTGCATATCTACTTTCTATGTTTAAAAAACAAGCAAACCACACACACACATACACACAAAGAGAGACAGAGACAGAGAGAGAGAGAGACAGAGAGACAGACACAGAGAGAGTGAGATAGAACACAAAACATACAGGCAAAACCAATAAGACAAAACATGCCCAAACCAAGCAATTTGAGACAATAAGTCTACAAAAACTCCATTGGGTTCATTTCATGTTGGCCATCTACTGCCAGACATTGGGATCTAACTTGAAGTGAGGTTAATATACACCAGTGAGACTCCATTGAAGAAAACTAATTTTTTCTTTGCAAGCAACTATCATTTGCACCTAGGTTCTTGGTTAGGGTGGGAGCACATATCAGCTCTGGAGCCCCATCTGAGGGCCCTACGCTTGCTACTAGACAGCCCTGTGACTTCATATTTGCATCAGGCCTGCCGTGTGAAGGACACTATTCCCTTGGAGTCACCCATCCCCTCTGGTTCTTACAGATTTTCTGCCTCCTTTTCTAAACAGCTCCCTGAGCCCCGAGAGAGAGGTTTAATGAAGACATCCCACTTAGGGCTGAGTGCTCCAACACAGAGGTTCTTAAGGAACATTAATGACTGGATCTGGAGATTTGTACCTGTAACCTCAGCACTCAGGAGTAGAGGCAGGAGGATGGAAAATCAAAGCTAGCCTAGCAAGTGTGATGCCTATCTGAAACACACAAGATCTTGTCTCTAACATGCGTGTGTGTGTGTGTGTGTGTGTGTGTGTGTGTGTGTGTGTATACATATATAGATAAAAAAATTTAGCTAATCTTTATGTGTATAAGTGTGTGTGTCTGTGTGAGCATATGCCCCATATATGCAGACACCCCTGGAGGCCAGAAGAGGAAGGCATGGGATCCCTGGAGAAGGAGTTACAGGTGGTTTGTGAACCACCTAATATGGGTACTGGGAATTGAACTCAAGACCTCTGAAAAAAAACAGCAAGTACTGGTAACCACTGAGCATCTCTCCAGGCACATTAATGATTTTCTTAACCAATACGGCTATAAAAATTCAATGCACAATCTCCAAAAGTAATCACACTGCACACTATCAAAAGATGACTTGCTTATTAACATCTGGAGCTTCCACATGGGGTGCAAGACCAATAGTTTCTACCAACCAGAATTTCAAAAAGAAAAAAAACATGTAGGTTTTAAACTAGTTCTTAAAGGCTGGCAGAAAGATTCTATTGGAGAAAATGTCCATTTCACTAATATAGCTAATATTCATTTTCCATCTCAGTGGTGGAAAGATGACTGTGTACACCCAGAACAAAATAATTCCCATCCCTCCCCCAACCAAAGCCACCAACCAGAAATATGTCACATTTTCATGGCTACATCTGAACCATATGTGACCATATTTCTACAAATTTACCAATTTGAGGAACAAAAATATGATTATTCAAAGTTTATTTTTTATGGAGAATGTTCACTCAAAGGTGTGCATAATTGCATCATGTTACAGACCTGCATGATTATGTCATAAAAAGAAGCTTATCCCTAAGGTGATGCGGTGACCACTCAGAAACAGAACACTTGACAGACAGAAATGACACCAAGAAGGGCAGAAATACATCAACTTCATGTGATATATAAAGTACATATGGAAATTCTGTTAAAAGTCATTATGCATGTATATTGTTCATACATATTATATATGTATGATGATGATGCTTTGACAGAATCTAGAATCACCTGGAAAAGGGCTCCTGAACATGCCTGTGGAGGGTTATCTTGATTGGGTTTGTTGTTGTGGGAAGAGCCATCTTAATGTAAGCAGGACAATTCCCTGAGCAGGGGTCCTAGACTGTTGTATGTAAAGAGAGAGGGCTGAGCAATGGCATACAAGCATTCTCTGCTCCCATTCCCTGCTGTGGCTACAATGTGACAAGTTAAATAAATAAATTAAAAAAACCTTTATTTATTTATTTATTTATTTATTTATTTATTTATTTGCCTTGGTGTTTGCCTGGAACTGGAACTACAGACAGTTGTTAGCTGCCATGTGGGTGCTGGGAATCGAACCCAGGTCCTCTGGAAGAGCAGAGGGTGCTCTTAACCGCTGAGCCATCTCTCCAGCCCCGACAAGTTGTTTTACATCCCTGCCGCCTGGACTACTCTGCCATGATGGACCAAACCTCAAACTGGAAACTGAAATTAGTCCTTTCAACATTAAGTTGCTATTATCAGTATTTTCTCATAGTAACAAAAAAGACACTAAGACTGCAGGTAAATACATTCAAACAGTGATGTATCATTTGTATTTCATGTTTAATTAGTGCTCCCAGGTCAGGGGCATATGTTTATTGCTATCTCTATGTGTCAATCATCTCAAGGTTTTATTTCCTTGTTTCACTTTTATCACATGATTCTCAATCATCTCAAAAGTTACTGACTGGGTAGTTTCCAATGGTAGTTTGTGGACCAAGATAGGAGGAAGTCCAAGACAGACTTTTCTTTTTTCTTTCTTTTCTTTTCTAGACAGGGTTTCTCTGTGTAGTCCCAGTCGTCCTGGAACTCAAACCCTCAAAGATCCACCTGCCTCTGCTTCCAGAGTGCTGGGATTAAAGGTGTGCTCCACCACTGCCCAGCTGACAGCCCTCAGGGACCACTGCAATCTGCCGTTTACACTCTACTGTAGACCCTCTACACTGTAACCAAGGATTTTCTGGTGTGATTAACAGAAGAAAATAATACAGTATTCCATCCCCAGGACTTAATGGTGTGAGGTCTTTTAGGTTTCCACTTGACTCTTCTTTCTTGTCCCACCCAGATTCCTAAACACTCACCACTGGGGACCGGCATGATAGCTCAGTGGGTAATGACATCTCTAGGACTTGAGTTCAAGCTCCAGGATCCACAGTAGGAGGAGATTGCCTACACACACACACACACACACACACACACACACACACACACACACACACTATGGCACATGCACTCAACATATATACAAAATCTAAAATGTTTTTTAAAAACCAAACAGAGCTTACCATGACATCAAAGCATGCCATGGAGAGACCCTAGCAGAGAGGGACCAAAGCTTCTGGGAACCAGAGCTGATCGCCTAGGCTCCGTAGGTGCTATAGCCTTGCCAGAGATCCAAACCACACCATTTATGATCTCTAACCTTCTGAAACTGGGAGACAATAAACACTGGTGTTTCAAAGCACCATGTTTGGGATAATTTGTTAGGGAGCAATGGGTAATTACCGTAACTCCTTTATCTCAGTGTCGCCTTCAGAAGCTCCCTCCGTCCATTCTGTGCCTGTGCTGGAGGAGGGGAAAATCAACAGGGCTCATTTCCATCACCCAGGTTTCAGTTTGCCTAATCTAGCTCCTTTGCCCTCCATCACTTCCTCAATTTCTCCTGTTGACCATTGTGCTCAGTAAACAGAATCCTCCATCTCCAGCAGCAAATCAATTTCAAAAGTTTATAGGCTTTGTGAGAGGAATCAGTCTGTGTAAATATGACATTTTGTGAAGTTTTGTAAATCTGGTATATTTCTGTTGACTGGCTCTCTGCTCCAGGCTGTGACATCATCCCCAGACCCATGACTAGCTCCACAAAGGAACAAACCTCGTGTCTCACCAGGAAGATAGAAGGCAGCAGATGTGAGCTCCTTAACATACCACCCTTTCCACCTTTACAGTCATGTATTAGTACTAAAATAAAAAATTATAGTATTACAGTCAGTGCCTGCGTTCCTCTGAGGGATGGATGCAAAGATGTCTGTTTAGGAAACTCCCTTGGTGTGGCACTCAGTATGGATGGAAAGCCCATGGCTTAGAACAAACTGTGAAAGAGGAATGGCTAAAAAGACCACACTAGACAGGGTCCGAGAATATGGATTCTGAAGTAGAGTGAGACGGGACTCAGATCACAGCAGGAGAGAGGCTGCAGTCTGGGGAAAGAGTCCACTGGTGGCTGCTTAAAATAGTAACATCTATTTTTGGACTTCGAGTTATTTATGTTGCTAAGGATATAAAATTGCCCAAGCCTTCATTAATATCTGTCACAAGTACAGAACTCGGTAGAAAATCAGGAGAAAAGGGGATAAGAGGTTAGATAGATGGCTCAGGAGTTAAGAACACTGACTGTTTCTGTGGAGGACTCTGGTTCCATTTCCCAGCACCTACATGGTGGCTTGCAACCATCTGTAACTCCAGTTCCAGGGGATCCGGTGGCCAATTTGGCCTCTGTGAATACCAGACCCATGTATGATATGCAGATATGCAAACAAGCACAATACCCACACATAACATCAGTAGTTTTTAAAATTAAAGAAAAAGGATTGGAACTGAGTTAATAATGGGGTCGTTGTGGAGCCAAGGAATGAAAGCATCCATATGCTGGGTATGGTGGGACACACAGAATCCCAACACTTGGAAGGCAGAGACCGAAGGATCTCTGGGAGTCAGAGGCCAGCTTGTGCTGCATGGCAAATCCCAGGCCTGAGAAAAGGCTTTGTTATACTGAAGCCAAGGGTGTCTTCAGGTCATTCCACCTGCCTCAGCCTCCCCCATGCTGGAATTACAGGTATGGGTCACCTAGCCTGGCCTCCCATTTCCATGGAGTCATCCCCTCATTTCACCCTGGCTGGGTCAACATAACTATGATACCAGAAGTCAAGTATGTCTTCTCTGGACACTTTGTCAGAGCTCTTCGGCCGCACTACCTACTAAGTATTTTGTCCTGTTGTGCACAAATCCAATTGTTTAAATCAGTTTTGTAGAGATCATGAAAATCCTTCTCTCTGCCTGGCCAGGGGTTTCCCATCTCTAGTACCACAACCCCAGTTAACACTGGCACACCCCAGCCAGTCGCCCAAGGTGGGAACATAGGCTGCTATTTCCTGCAGCCTTCACCCACTATGTCCAACTGGCTATTGGAGCCTGATAAGGATTCTTCTAGAAACTAACCCTACTGCTTCTTAACCCCACTGGATTTCAGAGTGGGTCTGCATCTTAATGACGTCATAAACTTATATGACCATTCCTGGCCAAGTAACTCATTTCTATTGCTTGGGTGTGTATGTGTGAGAGATAACAAATATGCAAATATGCAAAATGGTCCCACACAGTAGGAAATGAAAAATATCTCACTGGACCTCAATTTCCCCAATCTTCACCAGCTGGTGGGCTAAGATTTTTACCCAGGTGGCTCATCCTTCCTTTCCTCTTCTGAATTGCCCTCGGCTTATTTTTCTAGAAAATAAGAGGTACTGGCATCTCTTTTGTATAGAAACCTTCCACATTTTGTTTTGGTTTCTCTGGCTCAGTACAGGCTGGCTCAAGCTCACTCTTCACCAAAGGATGACTTTCAAAATCTAACCCTCCTGCCTCCACTTCCTAGATGCTGGCTGGGGTCACAGGCAGGCACCACCCGAGGCTGGGTTTTCCCCCATGGAACTAAGTCCCAACTCTTAGGCATGGTAAGTGGTGAGTTCTCACTGCCCTTCCTGAGTCTAGACCAAACCGTGAGCTCCCTCAGGCCACTTCCTGTCCACACTGGCTTCCTGTCTGCACATGCTGACCCTCGGGTGGTCAGTTCCTGGCCCACAGCATCGTCTCTGAAACTGTTACTTCAGGGTGACACGTATTCTCGAAACTGTTCAAAGCATAAAATCTCAAATCCTATTGAGGGAGGGGAGAACGAAGGGAAGGGGAGAGGGGAGATGGGAAGAGGGCTGGAAGAGAGAAAGAAAGGAGGAGAGAGAGAAAAAACAGAGGGGAGAAAGAAATAATACGAATGAAAATGAATTGTGGCTATAGGCAATGTGTCAGAAACCAGTGACTCTGGTTAAGAGTACCTTCAAACTTAAAAAAAGTAACAGAATGTTAGATAACCCTGGAAACTTTTGCTAAGTTTGAAATGACTTCAAAAAACAAATAAGATTAAAAATAAAAAAGCATTATGCAACCAAACCGCAAGGAAACAATCAAACTAAACCAAGTTGAACATTTTACCAAACAAATGATCTACATTCTCAGAATGTCAGTGTCCTAGGAAGACAGGAAGGGGAGTGCAAGAGAGGGGGGAGGGGGGGGGAGGAGATGAAGGGAGTGCAAGAGAGGGGGGGGAGGGGGGGGGGGGGGGGGGGGGGGGGGGGGGGGGGGGGGGGGGGGGGGGGGGGGGGGGGGGGGGGGGGGGGGGGGGGGGGGGGGGGGGGGGGGGGGGGGG
>PVIH01026345.1:0-18930 GCA_004025045.1 Sigmodon hispidus | reverse complement strand
AAAAATGACCAGATGTGTTGGGAGGGGGAAAAGACCTTGAATAAGGATATACAGGGATGGAAAAAAAAATTCAGAGGGAAAGATGAACACAAAGAAAATATAGGTGTAGCAATCTTATTTGTATTTCCACCCTTGATAAGCCATGCTTATGATTCTTATCCTCTGTATAGTTATTGTTAACCCTTCCACATTTTAAATTATTTTTTTTTACTGTGTTTTTTTGATAAATACAAAATAAAGAAGGAAAAAAAAATCAAATAGGTAAGTATACAAATAAGCAGAGGTCCTTATTTATAATTTGATGGGTTTTAACAAAAATACTACATCCACATAATAACAAAAATATTACATCCACATAATAACTATGTGGACGAAGACCCAGAAGCTTCCACTTTTTCTAGATGTTCCTGATGATGTTGCTAGTTCTCACAGTCTGTGAAATCCTTTCTTATTGAAGCCACATGGATTAGTTTCTCCTACACACACACACACATGTAATCACAAAATGTGTATTCTATTGTATAAGACTGTGTATACACTCTGTATGCTATTTATCCATACTGTACCCACATGTTGGAGGTTTCAAAGGTGCAGTCATAATGGGTATGGCTGTATTATCTCAGTAATGGAGAAAACAGCCGGTATTTTTATAAATCAATAACAAAATTGACCCAAATTATTATCACTATGAATAAACTTATAATTTTTTTTGTAATTTTTTTAGCATATATTTTAATCTCTTGGTGAAGTAGCTGGGTATAGAATAACTAAGTCACAAGTCACATAACTTTATTTTAAAAAAAACCTGTCAGACAATCCCACAAAGTGAATACACCTTTCTGTGGTACCATGTAAAGCAACCCATAAGAATTACCTTTGCTTTATACCCTTATCAACACTGGTCTTGTCATTTTACAATTTTTTATCATTTAGTGACTGTAAAGTGTTTTTATTTTCACTTATCTCTTTTCTAATGATGCTGAAGATCTTTTTAATTACTTAGGCAACTACTGCTAATTTTTTTCTTGTGAAATCTCTAAGCCACTTATAAACTTTTGTTTTAGTCGTATATATGATATGTGTGCATTGATGCACACATGCTACTCCATGTATGTGAATGGCTGAGGACAGATTGGTGGAATGGGTTCTCTTTCCACCTTCACATGAGTCATTAGGCTTTGCTAGCCACCTTCTCAACCTCATTTGCTCTTATTTAAGTTGCAGTTTTGTTATTAATTTATAGAAGCTTTATCCCCTATTTAAGACCTTTATCAGATAGATATGTGGTTTCAGAACAGCTTTTCCTGAATGTGATTTACCCTTTCATTCTTCTAATGGTGTCTTTAGATGAGCATACTTTTAAATTTAATAAAGTATAAGATATGATCAATATTAAAAAAAAAGAAAAGGAAATAATTCAATATTTATTAATAGTGCAAAAGGTTTACTACACATTTGCCAATCGATCAGCAGGGTGTCCTGCAGGCCTGCTGCTTGGAACCTGAACACTGGATGCAAAGGGAAGGAAGAGCAGCAGATTCTGGGGGTCGGGAAACAACAAAGGTATATGCTGTTTCATTCACAGCTGCTTGCATGTAACACTTTCAGGACTGTTCCACGATCTAGAAATCACAGGGATTACTCCATTTATAGCATGCCTGTAAGCAGACTTGCAGTCATTTTTTTTAGATCTTTCCATGCAACAGGTTTCTTTTTTATTTACTTATTTTTAAAAATTACCTGTGCCCTCACTGTTTGGCTTGGCTAAGGCACTCTGTGCATTGGCTCATCTTACTCCTCACCTCCCATTACAGTTCTATTTGATTGGAACAAAAGCCATTTTACAAATGGAGAAATTAAGGCCTAGAAAGATTAAATATCTTGCTTTAGGTTTGACAAAGCTAGAACATGGTAATAACCTCTATAGCATAAATTCCAAAGGTTCATCTGTTACCCTGTTGATTAGTCTGCTATCTTTTATGTTAAAGGTAAAACTCAAACCCAGTTCTGATCTCAAAGCCCTTATTCTGAGACAGCAAAGAGAATGCCCTCCTGGATTTATGGGCCAGCATCTGGTGTTCCCTAAGATGTGTGCTATGTCCCACCATGAAACCGAAAGTGTTTGTGACTCATACTTTTAGGACTAAATACAATGAATTAGACATTTTCTATGATGCCTTTCTCTCATTTTCATAGTAATAAACCTTCCTGAAGAGAAGAAAACAGAAGTCATTTGATGGAGATTGTGAACTAGTATTGCGGACAGAGCAGAAGGACCCAGCTCTGCATTCAGGTGCTAGAATCTCAGCGCCCAGTCCTTAAAGAACACTGTTTCTCTAGGTGCAGCCTCTAGACTACTAGAAAAATTGCAGATGCTAATTATCTGAGCCCATTTCAGCCCTACTGAGTCAGAAACTCTAGCAATGGGGCTCAGTTTTCTACTTTGACCCAGTTCTCCATTGAACCCTGGTGTGTTCTAAGATTTGAGAACTACTAATCCAAACACCTGTCTTGTGTCTCTGTTTTGCAAGTTCAGTGACCAGGGGAAAGGAGACACTGCCACTAAGCCAGACCATCTATGTATGGCTTCCTCATGTGTGCCTTAGGATTGCTATCCTTATGATAAAGCACCAGGACCAAAAAGCAACTTGGAGAGGAAGGGGCTTACTTCATCTTACACTTCCAGGTAACAGGCCATCATTGAGGGAACTCAAGGCAGGAACTCAAGCAGATGCCACGGAACAGTGGGCTTGCTGGCTTGCTTGGTGTGGCCTTTTCTGCATTCTTTAACACACAGGACTACCTGCTGAGGGATAGCACCATCCACAGAGAGACTGGCCCTCTGACATCAGCATTAATCAAGAAAATGCCCCATACGCTTGTCCCTTAACCAATCTGGTGGAGGCACTTCCTCATTTGATAATTCCTCTTTTCAGATAACTCTAGCTTGTACCAAGTTTACAAACCAACCAACCAGACAATGTTTTCTTGTTTTTGTTTTCCTTAACCAACCAGGACAGTGTGGCTTTGGTTTCTTACATGGCCTGGAGTGCCAGAGGGAGTTTCTTGAAAGGAAGCATTTAGAGAACCAGATTCTGAGAGAAGCAGCACTTGGCTGTGTTTGGACTCTTGTCCCATAACTTTGCTGTGATATTACCCGATGGATTCAGCAGTCACAAGCCACCCAGATTCATGGAGTGGGCATGAGGGCCCCACTGCACAGGGAGTGTCAAATAATTTAGAGCTGTATTTCGAAGGCTTCAGAATCTGCGCTGGGGATTTTACTTCCAGGCTCTCCAAAAGTCTCACAGCATTTGGCTATAGGCTCAGACACACAGTCCACAGGAAAGTTTAAAATAAGTTGAGAAGTATTTCTCTTAAGTGTTCAATTATGCTTCCCTTAAGAGGATGTTATAAGATTATTGTATGCATGCCTGATAAATGCAGCTTTTTTTCCAAATGCTGCCTTTAAAAAATCAATATATGATATATAATATGTGACAACACAGAGTCATCCAGTGAGTCCTTATTAAATAACATGTTAAAACTTAGTATTTGAGACTACTGTGATATCCACTTCCATAGTTGGGTGTAGTGTTTTTGTACTGTAAATTCTTCCCTCTTCTGCATTTAGCACACTGTCACAAACCACAAGACTCCTATGAGTCACAGAAAAAGCAACATAGAGAGTCTATTGTCTCAGACACCTCCAAACACTACATTTCTCATAAATAATTTCTACTCAGTGGCTACTGCAGCGTGGAAGATTAGAGTCTGGTGACTTTGTGGCTGGATCATTTTAATTTGGACCAAAAGTGATTTATAGTCACCTGTACCAAGCTTTCTTCTTTTGGGCCACCAGCCAGCTCCCAAATCATGACATAACATGGGAATTTATTATTAGTTATGAATGCTCAGCCTAGCTTAGGCTCATTTCTGGCTAGCTTTTTAACTTAACTTGTTTCTCTTAATCTACCTTTGGCTTTGGGGTTTTCACCTTTTCTTTCTGTGTGTTCTACTTCTTCTGCTGTCTCTCTGGTTAGCTGCCTGGCTTCTAGTCACAGGCTGGTCCCCTTTTCTTCTTCTCTTCTCTCTTCTCTTTTATCCCTTTCCCCTCCCCCCCTTCTTTCCTCTCCTTTAGATTTCCCTTCCTGTTTATTCTCTCTGTCTGCCAACCCCGCCTATCCTTTCTCTCTCTAGCTATTGGCAGTTCAGCTTTTTATTAGACCAATCAGGTGCCTTAGGCAGGCAAGGTGAAACAAATGCAACACATCTTTATAAAATTGTACTCATATCCTTGCATTGTTAAACAAATGTAGCCAAACAAATGTAACATACCTTTACACAGTTAATGTTCCAGGGCATAAGTAAATATAACACATCTTTGCTAAGTTAAAATAATATTCTACCACAGTCACCTTTTCTGATCCTAAGCAAATTTGTATTTTCTTGGGTGTATGTATGAATGATGAATGTTCAGCCATTTAAACTCATGCAAGTTCTTGGCTTAGTTTTTTTTTTTTAAACAATCTCTAACTAAGACAGTTCTAAATAAGAGTATGACCCAAAAGCTCATCCCATGTACAAAAGCTAGCCTATAACATCATCCTATAATAAAATAGAAGTCTTATATTAGGGCTTTTGTTATTCAGTGAACAGAACAGATTTAGTAGTCTGCTTTGATTTCTAATGAATGAGTCTTTGATTTAAAACAAAGAATTCATTTCTATGACTCCTTCCATTCTTTCAAAACAATACCTCTGTATTTCCCCTGAAATTAGACAGTTAACTTTTAACATGCACAGCATTATTGTAATGGTTAAGTTTTCCAGAAGCATATAATTGAATTTGATTATACAGGGTTAACACATAGCCTAAATCTCATATTTTGGGTTTTCACATGATCCTGCAAAAGAGCAGAAGATGCTGGAAAGTGAAATATTTTAAATAGCCTCCTTGAATAAGAGGAGTGCACACAGAAGTTTCATTTTATTATCACATATACCACAATGCTACCATATGGTACAGGTCTTTGCAAAGATGCTGAAGACTCAAATTACTCTGTCCAGGTTACCAGGTAATTTCACAGGAATGGAAATACATAATAACTGGTATTTAAAGCATAGCACAAGTTATTCAATGTGCTGTCAAGGATTGTTATGAAGGCTGTGAAACATATGGACCATTTATAATATTCTGTTGCCCATGCTTGTGCATGCACATATATGAACAAATCACAGAAGCGAGGTTGAATCAGGAGAGCAGCATCTGAGATATTCTTTACTTCTCTATCTTATTGGATATGAAATCAAAATTTCAATTTTTATTTGTCTATTTTTTTAATTTTCATTTTAAATACTCTATTAATTCTTTGAGAATTTTATACAGATTTGATCATATTTATCCCAATGCAGTTCAATCCCACCTCCATACCTCACCCCCAACTTCACGTTCTTGTTTTTGAAACCTTTGGGTGGAGTCCAAGTTATGATGGCTGAAGACTCTCATGGAATTGTCTTCTAGAGCATGATTGACCTTACAGGAGTCAGGTTCTTAAAACAACAACAACCCTTGACTTTACCTCTTCCGGCACCTATTAATAGCTTCTCAACCAGAGATGGGGTGCACCCACCACTCCCCTTACCATGCTGGTAGTGTTTCCACTGAACTTGTCTAAGTCTAGTACATGATTTTTCAAGTGCTATGAGCTCATACATACAACTGCCCTGTTGTATCTGAAAATCATGTTTGTGCTCTAGTCATCACTGCCTCTAGCTCTTACCATCTTTATGTCCCACTTTCTGAAATGACCTCTGAGAGCTGGTGAGTAAGGGGTGTGATGCAGATGTTCCATTCAGGGGTAAGCACCCAGAAGTCTCCTATTCTCTGCATATTGGTCAGTGTGGGTCTCAGTATTAATCATTGTATTAACCTGAGTTCTCAAGAGGAACACAAGTGATATAATATATGTCTATACTATATATAGATATAATCATATATGTATATGAGATATATTAGAATAGCTTACAGTCTGTGGTTCACCAGTCCAACAATGGCTGTCTAGCAATGAAAATTCTAAGAATCCAGTAGTGTTCAGTCCATGAATCTGGATTTCTCAGATGGTCTTCAGGATATGCAGAATCCTAAAGAAGAAACTCTAATGAAAGAGTAAGCTTGCCAGTGAGAGTAAAGGCTAGCAGGCAAAAAGTAAAACTTCCTTCTTCCATGGTTTTTATTGTTGTTGAATTTTCTTTTACTGTAGCCCCAGGTTAGAACACAAAAATGTTGTTGCTTTTTTTTCACTCTTACTCACGGTCTTTGTTCTTTTGGGGAGCCAGCCACTCAGTTCTCAAAGAAATCACACATGGAGGCTTATCCTTAATTATAAATGCTCAGCCTTAGCTTGACTTGCTTCTTGCCAGCTTTTCTTAGCTTAAATTATCCTGTCTACTTTTTGCCTGTGGGCTTTTTCCTTTCCTTATTTTTGTATATCTTGCTTTTACTGTTACTTTTTGGTGACTGGCTGTGTGACTCTGTGGTTATGTGGCTAGCTCCTAGTGTACTCTTTTCCTTGTTCTCTTGCTCCTTTTTTTTCCTTTACAGATTTCTCCTTTTATGTATTCTCTCTGCTTAGCACCCCCACCTATTCTTTCTCCTGCATTGTTATTGTCTGTTTAGGTCTTTACTAAACTTTTAGGTGTTTTGGACAGGCATAGTAACACAGCTTCACAGAATTAAACAAATGCAACACAAAAGAATACAACACATTTCTGAATCATTAAATAAATATTCCACAGCATAAACAAATGTAATACATCTTAAAATAATATTCTATAACAGTTTACATAGGTCGCCACCAAAAAGGTAGATCTTTCTATTTCAGAAGACCTGAATTAAAGGTGGGCCTTCCCACTTCAAATAATTTAATTAAGAAAAATCCCTCACAGTGTATCCAGCCACTGTTTCGCTAATTCCAGATATAGTAAAGTTGACAACCAAGACTAGCCATCACAATCACCATCTACAACAAGAAGTTTCTTCCATTGAGGCTGAGAAGTATAATAATCTATGGGTATACCAATACATCTTTAAGAGTTGGTCTGGTATTATATCCATTTAGCAGAATGGTAATATGAGGTCATTCCTTCAGGCCTCTGGATTGTCTAGCCACAGGTTCTTTGCTCTGATAATGGTGTTCAACTCTATTTCTTATAATCCTTATGTTTTAGCTCCAAATCGATGAATTCAATACTTTAATTCAATATACTCACTTATTCATTTATTCATTTATTTATTCAACTTGTAGCATTGAACTAGGAGTCAAAGTACAAAAGAAACTAGCATCAGCTGGTGTTTCCTATGAGATCCCAGACAAAGATCAGCAAACAAATAACTGCAGGGTGCAGGAGATGATATGACAGTGAACTACACAAGTACCAGGAATCAGAAGTTAAAATGCTATTGGCTTTAATTCTACTACCTAGCATATTATCTATCCTTTCCTGCTGAGATGTTTTCATGTCTTTTATAAATCTATTTAGTCACTAGATCGATCTAAATTTGTGTGTGTGCTTGTCTGTTTAAGAACCATGTGGGTACAGTGTCCTCAGAGTCCAGAAAAGGGCATCATACTCTTGGTAACAGAAGTTGTAGCTGGTTGTAACCCTCCATGTGGGTGCTGGTAAACCTAGGTCTTCTGGAAGAGCAGCCAGTGCTCCTAATCACAGATCCACCTGTCCAGACCAGAATTTACATGTTTTATGTTGCCTATATGTTCATTAGTTACTAATGACAATATGTGCTAGGAAAAGCTAAGGGCAAAGCTACTTCAGAGACAGGCTGGTAAAGACATCTCCCAATTATGGAATTCTCTATGGCCCACCCAAGTTAAATTATCAATCAGATCTGAATGAGGATGTGAATACTTCTCAAATACATTGCTATGATCAAGAAGTTCTGTATAAAGTCCTGCTTCAAATTATAGAGAAATCTCAACTTAAGTGAGCCATATTGTAACATGTGTTATCTTACATAATGAGAGGTCCACAGGTAGGGCTTCATTAGGATGAAATTATTTCACAAATATTAAGGATCCAAGTTCTTCCCATTTTATCCTTTGCTCTCACTGATATATTGGTTCATTCATAGGAAAGTTTTACTCATTGTCACAGGATACTTATAGATTTTCCAGGTATCAGGAAACACTAGAAGAATATTTGGGTTTTGGTTTTGTGTCTCTCTTTGTTTTAAGTCAGTGAGTAAGGTTCCTCAGAACATTGCATCTTATGTCTCACTGATCAGAATTGTACTGTATATTTCTAGGTTGGTTACTGCCAAGGAATCACCATAATTGGTGTAGATTAGTCATGGCAGGCTCTGATGCTAGTTTTGTTACTTGAACATCTCTCTTATTTAACAATTTTTTCCCCCACAATGTAATTGTTGTAGCTGTCCAGAATTCAATTAGATTGAAGGATTTACTCTTAGGGTATCAGGTTGGAAATAAGAATACTTGCATTTTTGTTTCTTCTGAACAGAAAGACTTATGTTAAACATAAAAACCAGTCTTATGAATGCCTCTTGTCTGAGTTTCTTTTTTTAAAAAGTTGCTGAGATAAAAATACTCTGACAGATACAACTTGATGGAGCAAGAGCTTATTTCCTCTACAGTTGAAGGGTGCAGTTCATTATGGCAAAGAAGTCAAGGCAGCAAGGACTTGAAGCAGCTAGTCATATCACATCCACAGTCAGCAAGGAAAGCTCAATGAATTCCAGGGCTCAGTTCACCTTCTCCATTTTGTTCAACTTAGGATTCCTACCAGGGAATGGTGCCACCCATAGTTAAGATAGGTGTACCCATATTAGTTCACCTAACTGGGGAAATCCCCCACAGGTGAGCTCAAGTCAAACAGTTCCTCACAGGTATGCCTGGGGGCTTGTCTCCTAGATGATTTCAAATCCTGTCAAATTGACATTACAACCATCACAACACTAGACAAACAACAAGGAAACCCTTTGCAAGTGTGGAACTTCAGAGGTTGATGGACTGAAGTAGGGATGGCCTTATTTTGTCACAATTTATAGCATATGGGGTTACTCTTTTTCATTCTTCAGATAAGAATGATCTTGCTGAGGATAGTTTCATGCTGCCTAGGAGGGTTTTTCCAACCATTGGAGAGATAACTTCTCAGTTAAGAGTGCTGGCTGCTTTTACAGAGGACCCAGGCTCAGTTCCTGGCACCCACAGAGTGACTCACAAATATCTAACTTCAGTTCCAGAAGATCTAATGCCCTCTTCTAATACCAGACACAGATACACATGTAGCAAACTACAGTGTACATAAAATAATAAAAGAGAAGGGTCTATATTCTCCAGGGGACACTGGGGTCATACATCAATTTCTTTTCTGATTTTGAAAGAGTTTAATATTTAGAAAATAGACTTAAATTCATTTTGCATTTTGTAGTGATAGAAATGAAAAACTACAAAAGGCAAACAAACAAACAAAAGCCCCCCAAAATAAACATTCAAGCAATTTTAGCCTCAGGAATCTGAATGAGTGCTGAATCCTGGAGGCTGGATTCTACTTTATTTACCTAGTTTTACTACTGTTACTAGGAAACCATTCTTCCTACTTTAGCATTTTATTGTGAAAAATCAAATATTCCATTATTGCGCAGATATCTTAATGTGTGGTTTGGACTTTATGCTTTCTTAAAAGTTTTGTGATGAATTTGGTAACATATTTCATTTCTTTTTAGAATGACTTAGATTAGCCTTCCCAAAGCTGTTTTCATTTTAGACAATTTGTCTGTTACTTTAAAAATGTCTGTGAATTTGCTCTAGAACCAAAGAATTTTTCCCAGCGAGTCTCCCCACTATTTCTAAGGTCACAGTTTTGCTTCTTTTCTCTTGCTACTGTGACATTTGTTTATGAGGCCCAGCTGAATGTCTCTGAAGAAAACCCACATGATCCTTATATCATTCCCTGTGCTAAGTGCAAAATTATCTGTTATAACTGACTTGCAGTGACTTATTTTTCTTATAAAATAGTGCACCATTGGGAAACAATATGAATGTGTTCATTTTCATATGACTTGAAATTTCCTATAACATATGTCATGTATGACTGTTCCCCAAGACAAATACTGTGGGAGTTTATCTGTGCACTCTTACAAAAGAATCATACTAGCTGGACTTGTTGATTATTTATATCTCTCATGGAGGGGTGGGAGGGTCAAGAAGCCCTTACCTGAGTATCCATCTCATTGTTCACTACCACCTGTTGTATGCTACTCTGCCTTAATTGCAAATGGTCTAGGGAGGGCTAGAATATATGACTTGAGGAACACTGTGGGGGGGGGGGAGTGTGATTCTTATGTAGCTCTGAGGAAGCCCTTATCTCTGCTGGGTAAAGGCTTTCCCACTATGGGAGAGGAAGAGCCAAACCCCTGAGCATGTGCATAGCCCTTCACATTGCTCTGTAAGGAAACTCAATTAAACCATTGGTTCCCCAGGGTAAATTTTGGTTGAATAGTGCCTGGGTTTACCAAAGGAATCTTTTGAGAAAGGGTAGATATTGAGCATGTTTTCTCTTGGGAAGGATATTTAGCAACAGCATTATAGATGAATGTCTTTGTTTTGTCAAAAAAAAAAGTCTGTTTAGTGTGTGGAGGGTAAAATTATAGTAATATGATGATAATGTTTTGGGTGTTTTAGATTTGGATTGCTTTATTTGATGAATTATCTCATTTGGTTTTATGTTCACATTAACCCAACAAATTGTGTTGTATGGTACTATTATTGCCATTCTTAGAAGAAAATGGGTTGTTGTGGAATATTATTTTAAGATGTGTTACATTTGGTTATAGCCTGAAGATTTTCTGCCTCTCCTGAGCCTGCGGTCTGGACAGATCTCTTCCACCCGCAGTTCTGCACAACTGATCTGTTGGTTTCAGCATAGTTTCTTGTGTATAATGCTACTTACTATCTCCAACTATTGATCAGATAGTATCAGGTGGTCACATAAGTGATCAGGCCAAGAGATTATTTACAGTTATTTACAGTCCTTACCTGTCATACTAGTACCCTGGAAACTGAAACAGGAGAGTCCTAAGTTTGAGGCCAGCCTAAGCTTCATGAGGACACACTCTCTAAAACCAAAAAGAGAAATTGAGTCTTTTCCAGTCCTTCCAAAAGTAACTAAAAGCTGAGAAGTTATGAAAAATTGTTCTTATATATGGCTAAATGTCTTCTGACCTTGATCTCACTTGAATTCTGTTTATTAGGCTTGTTTCAGACACAGCCATATTCTATCTCATGGTGGGGGTGCTCAAACAGTAAGTGAGAAAATATGACAGGCTTGGCAGAAGTGAAAATATTCTAAAGAGACACTTGTAATTATAATATGATAATTACTCACTGTAATTAGCAGACTATTAAAACAATGAACCTAAATAAATGAAAATTTCCCTAGGAATCTCATATGGGGAGAAGGGAAAGCATCCCACCAGAGCAGGGCTTGTCTGCTGAAAAGAGATTTCACACAGTTCTAACAACTTGTCAGACAACCTTATAGGATAAGGCTGAAGCCCAGACAGGAATGGATAAGTTGTAAGCAGGCCCACATCTTGACTGGGTTTGCTGAGAGAGATAGAAGGGGGGAGGGAGGGAGAGAGAGAGAGAGAGAGAGAGAGAGAGAGAGCACATGTTCCCATGATTCCTGACAGGCACAGGAATAGAGTGAGGGGCTGGAGAAGAAAAGACAACGCTAGACAAGTCCATCTCATTACCTTTCTGTATTTCCTTCAGAAATCCACGGGTGTCCTGGCTTGTGTTCCTTTCCCGTCCTGTCTCTGTGTTCTTACTGTAGTTTCAAATAAATGTGTCAGACACTGGAGACCTAGCTTTTCCTTCAAAATCTTTTAATAATTGATGAATTTGGTAGCTTTTCAGCTGATAGGAAACACTTGCCATCTAAATTCCCATTAGATTATTTTATACTATATCCCTAGATTTCACCTCATGTTGAGACTGTGATAGAATGCATGGGTCCTATTATGTGTGAAGAACATTTTCTAAAGGATCCCAGAGGCTGAAAGAGGGAAAGACTGGGTAGGTCTTTAAAGTGCCCCCTTTTGTATACACCTGGTTCTTTTTGCTTGTTATTTTTTCTTTTATTTAAAATAGAATTTTTATACAATATATCCTGATTCTGAATCTTCTCAGTTCCTCCCTCTCACCCTCCCTTTAACTCAGAGATTTCCTGCTGAAATTAAAGATGTGTGTTACCATACCTGACCAGCAGCCACTTTGTTCTTAAAGATAGCATTAAAAAAGAAACAAACAAAAACAAAAATAAAATACTGCAGGCTCTTTATTAAACCTCTGAGGTTTAATAATAAATAAAAAATGACAACCTTTTTTTAGAAATTAAAAACAGAAATATGAAGGGGCTTAGAGTAAAAGAGAGTAATCCCACCTTCATTGAAAAACAAAACAGACAAACAAAAAAGTCAAAACATTTTCTGAGATACAACAGTGCTTTCAGTTTCTTTTTCAAAAGATGATTTGTCTATTTTTAGCTATGCATATGTGTATGAGCCTATGTGCACATGAGTGCATTGCCTGTGGAGGCCAGGGAGGTGATCAGGTACTCTGGAATGGGAATTCCAGGCAGTTGTGAGCTGCCCAACATGACTTGTTGCTGGAAGCAGACTCTGGTCCTAGGCCAGAGCGATGTGTGCTCTTAGCTGCTGATCCATCTCTACACGCCCCAGTTCCTTCACTTACTTTAGCACTGGGTGCTGCTTCTATGTACCTCTGACTTATAGAGCATCCCTGTCTTTCACATTTTCCTTTAGTGATGGCAGATTCTTTGCTGGACCAGAACCCCTCCCTAATCCCACCTGCATGCTTGCTTTTAAAATCCAGTGTTGGCATAGACCTGTGGAATCAATCTATTGAGAATGACTTATCATTCACAGTCACCCTCAATATATGATCTATCTTCCACCATCTCCCAACAACTTTCTATAAACCTGATTGTCTCCTCAAATGTTCTCTTATGTTGATTTGGCCAGAATCTTTTTTACCCTATGTATCCTAACCCCTGCTCCTTGGTTGTAAACCCCACTTGCTCATTCTGGACTCAGGCTTGATCCACTTTCTATGTTCTAGAATCCCACCCCTAGACCAGTCATGCCATGATGATCCTGACTGAAGTCTGTCTTACTATGCTGTACCATGGAATAATTTTTTTCTTATTAAACAGCCAACACTTGCAATTGTCTGTGGTGTTATTTTTTATCATTTTAAAAATAAAATTATGAATCACACATCCGGCAACTTGAAGACACCTCAGCAGCACACCCAGGCACCAGCTGAACAGACTTCCGGCTGCAGGGCAACTGCAGTTCAGTAGAAATAGAAATACAGGCTTTGGAAATCAAGTGTTTGCTATATCTTCCACAGCCACCAAGATTGTCACAGGGAATAATGATGTCAACACCAGAGTGCTTTGTAGGTTATAAATGCTTTATAGAAGAAATCATTAAAGTAAACTGATCTCAGAAAGTCAGGTAAGATCTCTGTACTTTAGACCTAACTCTATACATGCTAATATTGAAAATGTCTATTAAATATGAAGACAATCACCATTGTGATGTCCATTATGTTAAATGAATTAAGTCAGTGGCATTTGCTGAAAAAGCACTGAAGGATAATATTGCATTCTAAATTAGTTAAAGCAGAAAGTCAATAAATACCTTGATCCTAAGGAAAATGTATGAGTTTATTTGTCTACATTTTAGAGATGAGAAAGTGAGATTTAGAAAGTATATTAGTGTTGTAATAGGCTCTAGCCCAGTCTTTCTGGGCCTGGACCAAAGGTTTAGTCTCATTCTTGTCCGGCTTAGCCTCAAATAATCGCACACACAGGCTTATATTATTTTTATGCTAATTGACCTAGGGCCCAGGCGTATAACTTGCTAGCTCCTTCATCTGAACTCAACCCGTCTTGTTCAGCCATGCGGCTTGGTACCTTTTCTCAGAGCAGCATTTCAGCTTCTTTCCTCTGTGTCTGCTGCCGTCTCCTCATCCTGTCTGTGGCGGCTCTCTCTGGCAACTCTCTGGCATCTGTCTCTGTTCTTCCTGTACTCAGAGTTTTCTTAGCTTAGTAGCCTTGCCCACACTTCCTGTTTGCCTTTGGCCAATCAGCTTTTTATTAAACCCATAGGTGGGACAAATATTTACAACATTACGAGCATAATTCTACTACATATTAGAGACTTAGGTTCTTCTGCTTCACTGCTGTCTGAGCCCTTCAGCAGGACAGACCATATCTGTGAGGCCATATTCCTCCCCAGGAGCTGTAGGGGTTGGGCCATGGCCAATGTGAACACTGGGCTCAGGACTGGTAGATGTGATCCAAGACTCGAGTGAATGGTATAGTCTGGAAAGA
Source organism: Sigmodon hispidus (assembly GCA_004025045.1). Taxonomy (NCBI): domain Eukaryota; kingdom Metazoa; phylum Chordata; class Mammalia; order Rodentia; family Cricetidae; genus Sigmodon; species Sigmodon hispidus. The sequence goes on along the minus strand of PVIH01026345.1, from coordinate 4,468 downwards.
CAAGCAAACACAATCTGATTTTTTTTCCTTCTGGTCCTGAAACAGAGAAATCTAGTAATGTGAACCCCTACCTTTATTACGACATCATTCACAATAGATAAGACAATAAAGAACCCCCTGTGTTGGCTGATGGATGACTAGAAATGTGTATACATGTACATCACTATCTCTATCTATATGGTATAGGCATTATTCAGGCACAAAAAAAATCAAAATCTTATAATTTGTGACAATATGGGTGAACCCAGAGGACATTATGCTGCATGAAAGAAGCCAGGCACAGAAAAATCTTGTATAATCTCACTTCATTTGGAGTCTTTGAAAGTCAAACTCATAGGAGTAGAATAGGATGGTGATTACACAGACCTGGGAGAAAAGAATATGGGGAGAATGTTAGTCAAAGAGCATAAGTTCTGAGGCCCCAACACATGGCCTGGGGTAGCTTGCCTTGACTCTTCTCATCCTTTGACCCAGATTTCTCTTTCTTGGTTTCCAATAATAATATACTGAATTTAAAACAAATTCTGTAGCCAGAAGTTTCTGATCTGTCTAGGCCCAAGCTCTGGAGGAATCTTTTCTACTCACAGTCCTGCAGCCATATGTAAAATAATTACTCAGAGGCTAATATTAATTACAAATTGTTTGGCCTACAGCTCAGGTTCATTACCAACTAGCTCTTACAACTTAATTTAACCATTTCTATTAATCTATATCTTGCCACGTGTTTTGTGGCTTTACCTGTGTTTTATTACATCTTGTTCTCTGGGCAGGCGCCTGAAGCATCTCTGTCTGACTCACCCTTCTCCTTTATCTCTGCTTGGATGTCCTGCCTGCCTCTAAGATGCCTTGCCATAGGCCAAAACAGCTTCTTTATTAACCAATGATAATAAAGCATATTCACAGGGTACAGAAAGATATCCCACAAAATTCTCTAATAGAGTCAAGGTTTTATATTAATTCACATTATTCTTAAATGGAATAGAAAAGTTACAGGTGTGCTGATGGTATTATTGCTAACACTTGGGGGTAAAGTCAGGCATACACAATTGTCAAGCTCCCTCCTATAGCGAGTTCTACTTTTCTAAGACATTTTCAGTACTTCCTAGGAGCCACCTGAAGGCCTCAAAAAATGGGTCCCAACTTGTGAATTCTAAGATCTGACACTGCACTCACAGGAATGGCTTGGAGCCATCTTCAAATGAAGCCACGTTGTCACCCGCTTTGTTAATGGACATTTCTCTTTGCATGGTTTTTCAAGTAAGACTTTAAAGCAATGCCTGAAGTAACATTTTGTATGTTGCCATGCAGAGAGCTTTACAGTTAAAATCCAGAGCAGATTCTACCTCCATAGGAGAAACCTACATGCTTTAGGGAGACAGTATCTGACATAAAGTATTTGCATGGAAAATCACAAGCTCTCAATGCCACTTTTATTTTAATGCCATCTAGTTCATAATTACTCTATTTTACAGTTAACTTGGGGAAATAAGAACCAGTCACACCACAGGGATAAACTTTCATCTTCAAGAAATTTATTCTGAAGCATGTTTCTTTAGAATTCTGACATATTAAAATCAAAGATTTTAGAGTACCAAAGGCACTGTCAGTTATCACTGGGGAGTGCATTTAAAAATATTTTCCAATTCTGTGATCACATAAAGAATTTGACATACATTTAAAAACTGCCAGCTTAACGTTTGTGGTTATTGCTTAGGATAAAATACATCATATTTTAAGGTGATAGAGTTTGTTATAAAATAAATTTTGCCATTGCCTTTTGAATATTGTGAATACAAAGATAAAATTAAACTAAAGGATTTATGTAATCTTTATAAAGAATTCTGAAGTAAGCCAGATAGGTGATTTTTGTATGATATATATGTCAAGTGTGTTACTATAGAGCTTTGTAATGGCAGAATCATTCTATTGCTGATCCGTATCTCACTCATTCTTATAAACTGTTCTCAATTGATGTGGGTGGTGAGACTATGATCTTTTAGGCAAGAGTGGCTTAGGAATCACTGTGACTACAACCTTCTGGTGTGTACGTAGGAAACACCTTCTTGGATGTTCAATACAATTAAATCAGTACTGATACTTGTAATCTCAACATTTGGGAGATAAAATCAGGAGAATCAAGAGTACAAGGTCATTCTTAGCTACATCATGAGTTTGAAGTCAACCCAGACTACATGAAAATTTGTCTCAAACTAAATCATGCCAAACTTATTAAGTTAGAGTTCATTATTATTATTATTATTATTATTATTATTATTATTATTATGTAAAATATCACTTCAATTTTTTTGGGGGGATCTCAACTACACAAAGAGTCTCTGACCTTGTGAGTTCAACCTTCATACAATACTGAGAACTGTACTTCAATGAAATTATTTATTCTCTGAACATGTAGTATTGATGTAGCCACACCAGAATCTGGCCCTCACCATGTTGGCCTAAGGAGCTTGACTATACAGGCTGTGGTGGGCTTTGAATGATCCATTGTCCATGATGCTTCATCTCTGAGTACACAGATAAAACACTGTCTACCCCCAAAGGGAAACAGACCTTTGTACTTTAGAAAAAAACCCAACCCAGCAGCCTTTATCTATAAATATGAATGGTTACCACAGGGTTGGCAAATATGAATGGTTACCACAGGGTTAGCAACTACAGCACAAATGACAACATAAAAGTTTTTGTTTGAGACAGTTTCTGGATGTATATACCTAGGATGGCCTTAACTGTAGAGAAGTTATAAACTGGTTTATAACTCATGACTGGTCCTCTTGCTTCAACCTTTCAGTCTGAGATTAAGGTGTGAGCCACCATGTTTGAGTACAAGTCACTTATTCAGCATTTATTTTTAAAATGTGTAGTAAACAACCAATGTATTTTATGTTCTGTTATAGCCACTTGTAGTATAGAAAAAAATCCCAAAGTTCTCTGTCTCATTAACTTAACATTTGATGAAGAGAATCAGATAACACACACATAATAAACATAAACCATGCATTTTAGGTAGAGTAGTAGATGAAAGAGGTTATAGTGATCTGAGGGAGTAGAGCAAAGCTTAGTGACCAGAACAGGTGGCTCCAGTAATGAGCAGCTATTGAAACTAAAAACAGAAGAAATATAATGACTCTCAAGGAGATACAAGATACAGGATAGATAGTATGGCTTTCTTTTATAAAAGACACTTGCAGTTTTCCAGACTAAAATCTCACATGTAAATTTAAGGAAAGACTGCTCATTGCTGAGAATTCTAGAAGATCAATAGAGAAAATACCTTAGAATGTCGTACAAAAGTATAGATGTCTTACTAGACAAACACTGACCTGATGGCTATGTTTAGAGATACTGACTTGTATCATATTAGTATTCCTGAATGGGAGAGAAGAAGAGAGGGAGGGAGGGAGGGACATTAGGAGAGACGGTGACAGAAAAGTGAAAATGAAATAAAAAATTTCCTGAAGCTTAAAGAAAATTTTTTTAAAAAATCCAGACCTGAGATTGTGTATTGAAAAAATATATGAAGCCCAGATGCAGCCTAATATTGATAATAACTGTAAAAGTTAATATTAATAATAATTCTAAAAGGCAATGCCTGGATATATGCTGGTGACATTTCTAAATTGCAAGAACCATCAAAAATTATTTGGATTTCTAGGTTCAAAGACGTCAGGATAAAATAATTATTATAAAGTAAAATAAAGCAACAAGCAACAAAGTCAAATCACTAAAGTAGAGGCTGCATTACACATTTGGGATTATGTCTGTAATGGGCTGTAATTTAAGGGACATTTGTGTGGTCAAGATGTTCAGAGGCGCCTGGCATGGCTCAGTGCATAAAGGAGCTTGCTGCCAAGCCTGATGGCCCTAGTTCGATCCCTAGAGCCTCCTTGATAGAAGGAAGGAACTCACTCCAGCAAATTGTCCTTTAACTGACTGCTACACTTTTGCCATAGTACCTGTACCACTCCCCAAGAAACGTTAAGGTAGATCTTTATCTATGATTATAGGCTGTTTATTCACAGATGTATATCTGTAGAAGACATGCCATTTATGCATATCTTCCAAAGAAGAAAAAATTTTAAGCGGGATTTTGCTATGTTATCCAGACTGACTTTGAACTCCTGGACTCAAATGATTATTCCCATCAGGTGATTTAGCAGCTGGAACTGCAGGTGTGTTCCACTATGCTTAACTGAAGAAAACTTTTTTATTTTTATTTTTTTGAGAAAGAAAATTACCTAAAATAAAAATAAAGTTAAGACACTGCTTCCGGTTCCGCCACCGGGACCTGTGCTCTCTGCGGCGTCCCAACGCACTCTGGAGCAGGGGCAGCTGAACTCTGCACCTGGCCACACCCGCAGCTCCTGCTGCTCAGGGAATCTACTAGGAGCCCTACTGCGACCCTGAACTGAGTGAACTGAGCAAACCAACTGCAGGGGTCTCTGAGGGGCGG
>PVIH01026344.1:0-18932 GCA_004025045.1 Sigmodon hispidus | reverse complement strand
CCCTATGATACAAATCTTTCACTCTGCCAGCAAGATGAGCTAAAAACCTGTACATCCTTGTGTCAGCAGGAAGTAATAAAGGTGACCACAATGACATATTTCTGACCCCTCCCCTCACCATAAACCTGGGGTTCTTTTTATATATGATCAAAGGGTGAAATGTAAGGATTTCCAAAGCTTGCATTAACCTGGAATGTAAATGTCAATCATCCCTTTGGGTGTGGTGATGCAAACATGGTCCCACACACCCTTTTAATGAAAGGGCTCACACAAGCCCCAGCCCCTCTCCTTCTCACTCTAACCCCCTTCTGCCCCATCTCTGCTCCCTGCTGTAATAAACTCTAGTGTGGTACTTCTGGTGTTGAGATTCCATTCACATGCCATGTGCAAAAAACTAACAAACTTAGTGCTAAAAATATTAAAATAGAAACAAAATGATCAATACAAATAATCAGTGAATCTAAGAGTTGGTTCTTTGGGAAAGATAACAAGATAGATAAGCCCTTAGCCAAATTAATCAAAAAACTGGGAGTGGGTGTTCAAATCAACAAAATCAGGAATGAAAATGGGGACATAACAACAGACACCCAGGAAATCCAGAGAATTATCAGATCATATTTGAAAATCTACATACCACAAAAATGGAAAACCTAGAAAAAACGGACAGATTTCTGGACAGGTACCATCTACCAAAATTAAAACAAGATCAGATTAATTATATAAATAGCCCTATAACACTAAAGGAAATTGAAGCTGTCATTAATAAATTACTCAAAAATAAAAGCCCTGGTGCAGGGGGTTTCACTGCCAAATTCTTAAAGACATTTAAAGAAGAAATACTACTGTTACTCCTCAAAATATTTCACAGAGTAGAAACTGAAGGACTCCCATCGGTTCCAGTTCTGCTTCTGGGACCAAGTGCTGTCTGCAGAATCCCAGCATACTCTGGAGTAGAGGGCAGGTAAACTCTGCCTGTCACCATACCCACAGCTCCTGTTGAGGGAATATGCATGGCTACCCACTGCCACATCAAATTGAGTGAACAGACAAATACAGGGGTCCCTGAAGGGTAGATTATGACACTGACCAGAGAGGTGACAGGAGACACACAAATCTGTGTGCCACAACTAACCAGGAGCCAACTAATCATAAACCAATGAAGCCATGGGCAAACATCAGTGCAAAAAATTACATAATAATACAGAAACCAACATGGTAACTCCAGAAGAGAGTGGCGATCTGACAAATACTAGACCTGAACCGATCAATGAAGAGGAAACCAAAGGAATCTATACCAAAAATTCCTTTTTGATGATCATTGAAGCTCTCAAAGGAGATATGAAAGAAGCCTTAAGGAAATAGAAGAAAATACAAACCAAAAAAAAAGGAAGAGATGAACAAATCTATGAAAGAAACATGCCAGGAACTAAAAGCAGAAATAAAAGCTAAAATAGAAGCAATAAAAAAGGCACAAAATGAAGCAAAAATGAAAATAGAAAACCTGAAGAAAAATGCTGGAACCAGAGATACAAGCATAACAAACAGAGTTCCGGAGATGGAAGATAGAATTTCTGAACTGGAAGACTCAGTAGCTCAAATAGATATATCAGTCAAAGAAAATAGTAAAACTCAAAATTTTCAGGAAATCTGAGACACCATGAAAAGACCTAATTTGAGAATAATAGGAATAGAAGAAGGAGAAGAATACCAGCTCAAAGTCACAGATAATGATTTCAATAAAATCATAGAAGAAAACTTTCCTAACCTGAAGAAGGAAATGTCTATAAAGATACCAGAAGCTTACAGAACACCAAATAGATATCATCCCCCCAAAAAGACAGCATGCCACATTATAATCAAGCCACAAAACATACAGAACAAAGAAATAAATTTTAAGAGCTTCAAAAGAAAAGGGCCAACTCACATATAAAGGCAGACCCATCAGAATAATGCCTGACTATTCAAAGGAAATGATGAATGTTACAAGGGCTTGGTCAGAAGTTACACAGATGCTAAACAGCATGGCTGGTAAACTAGAATACAATACCCTGCAAAATTATCAATCACCATAGCTGGATTAAACAAGGTATTTCAAGACAAAGTCAGACTGAAAGATTATCTCCCTACCAATCCAGCACTACAGAGAGTATTAGAGGGAAAACTCCAACCTAAGCACCACAGATACACCCATGAAATCACAAACAATCAATAAGTCCACAGAAGAATGCTCTAGAGAAAGGAAATACAAACAAGTTGAGACCAAAAATGGCAGGAAATATGAATCAATGCTCACTAATTTCCCTAAATATCAATGGTCTCAACTCTTCTTTAAAATGTCACACACTAACAAGATGGGTACAATAACAGAAGCCATCCTTCTGTTGCCTACAAGAAACATACCTCAACTGCAAAGACAGACACAGGCTTAGAATAAAGGGTTGGGAAAAGAATTTCCAGTCAAATGGTCCTAAGAAACAAGCAGGGTTTGCAATTCTAGTATCTAGCAAAGTAGACTTTAAGCTAAAAGCAATTTAAAGGGACCAAGATTGTCACTACATATTCATCACAGGAAAAATTGGTCAAGAGGAGATTTCAATCTTAAATATTTAGGCCCCTAATATAGGGACAACTACATATGTAAAAGAAACAATTCTAAATCTCAAATCCCCCATCAATTCTTACACCCTAATAGTGGGAGACTTCAATACCCCATTTCAATGCTGGATAGATCAACAAGACAGATCCTCACCAGTGAAATAAGGAGTCTAAATGAGGTTATGATGCAAATGGATTTCATAGATATCTACAGAACCTTCTACCCAAAGGCAAAGTAATATATATTTCTCACCTGCTCATGGAACTTTCTCTAAAATTGACCACATAATTGGTCATAAAGCAAATATCAGCAGATACAAAAAAAAATGGAAATAATCCCTTGTAACATATCAGACCTCCAGGGACTTAAGTTAGAGTTCAACAACATCAAAACCCAAAGAAAGCCTACCAAATCATGGAAATTAAACATCATTCAGCTGAACCATCTTTACGTCAAGGAAGAAATTAAGAAAAAAAATCAAACTCTTCCTAGAATTCAATGAAAATACATCTATAACATATCCAAACTTGTGGACACAATTTAAGCAGACATAAGAGGAAAATTCATAGCGCTAGATGCCTATATGATAAACCTTGAGAAATCCCACACTAAAGACCTAGCAGCACAGCTGAAAGACTTAGAACATTTAGAAGAGAACTCATCTAGAAGTATTAGATGGTAGGAAATAATCAAACTTAGAGCTGAAATCAATACAATTGAAATAAAAAGAACAATACAAACAATCATCGAATCTAAGAGTTGGTTCTTTGAGAAAGTTAACAAGGTAGAAAAGCCCTTAGCCTAACTAATCAAAAAACAGAGAGAGAGAGTGTTCAAATCAACAAAATCAGAAATGAAATGGGGTCATAACAACACACCCCCAGGAAATACAGAGAAATATCAAATCATATTTTGATAATCTGTGTTCCACAAAAATAGAAACCTAGAAGAAATGGACAGCTTTCTGGAGAGGGACCATCTACCAAAATTAAATGGCTATAAGGTTAATTTAATAAACAGGCCTATAACCCTTAAGAAAATTGAAGCTGTCATTATAAACATCCCTAAAAATGAAAGCCCTGGTCCAGATGGTTTAAGTGCTGAATTCTACCAGACATTCAAAGAAGAATTACTACCGTTACTCTTCAAAATACTTCACACAGTAGAAACTGAAGGAATATTGACAAATTCCTTTTATGAGGCCACAATCACCCTAATACCCAAGCCACACAAAGACATAACAAAGAAGAATTACAGACCAATTTCACTCATGAATATTGATGAGAAAATTCTCAACAAAATCTTGGCAAACTGTATACAACAATGTATAAAAGATATCATCCACCACGACCAAGTAGGATTCATCCCAAAAATGCAGGACTGGTTTAACATACAAAAAACTATAAATATTATCCATCATATAAACAAAATAAAGGAAAAAATATGTTCATATCCTTAGATGCAGAAAAAGCCTTTGACAAAATCCAACACTCCTTTATGAGGAATACAGGGATAATACCAAGATATAATAAAGTTGATTTACAAGAATCAGACAGCCAGTATCAAACTTAATGGAGAAAAACTCAAGGCAATCCCACTAAAGTCAGGAACTAGGCAAGGATGTCCTCTCTCCCCTTATCTATTCAATATAATTCTCAAAATTTTAGCAAAAGAAATAAGGGAAGGATAGAGATTAAGGGCATACAAATTGGAAAAGAAGTGAAGTAATCTCTATTTGCAGATGATATGTTTGTATACATAAGTGACCCACAAAATTCTTCTAAGGAACTGCCATAGCTGATAAAGACCTTCAGCAATGTAGCAGGATACAAGATTAACTCAAAGAACTCAGTAGCCCATTTATACACTAAAGATAGAAGAGGTGAAAAAGAAATAAGGGAAACATTACACTTCTTAATAGCTGCAAATAGTATTAAATACCTTGGAGTAAGTATAACTAAAGAAGTGACAGACCTATTTGACAAAAAATTTAAAACATTGAAGAAAAAAATGGAAGAGGATCAGAAAATGGAAAGCTCTCCAATGTTCTTGTATCTGTAGATCAACATAGTAAAAATGGCAATTCAACCAAAGGCAAACTACAGATTCAATGCACTGTCCATCAAAATCAAAACATAATATTTTTTTGACCTTACAAGAAAAATACTCAATTTCATATGGAACAACAGGAAAGCCAGGATTGCCAAAACAATTTTACTCAACAAAAGAACCTCAGGAGGTATCACGATCCCTGACATCAATCTATACTATGGAGCTACAGTAATAAAAACAGCCTGGTACTGGCATAAAAACAGACTTGTGGACCAATGGAATCAAATTGAGGATCAAGACTTTAACCCAAAAACCTATGAACACCTGAACTTTGACAAAGTGGCCCAAAACATTCAAAGGAAAAAAGATAGTATATTTAATAAACGGTGTTGGCATAGCCGGATGGAAGTGTGCAGAAAAATGCAAATAGATCCGAGTCCATCATCCTGCACAAAACTCAAATCCAAGTGGATCAAAGATTTCAACATAACATATACCCAGTCACTTAGAACTTGATAGAAAAGAAAGTAGGAAATACACTTCTACAAATTGTCACAGGTGACCACTTCCTAAATATAACACCAGTGGCACAGACACTAAAACCATCAATAAATAAGTGGGATCTTCTGAAGCTAGGACGCTTCTGCAAAGCCAAGGACACTTTCAATAGGAAAAAACGGCAGTCTACAGGATGAGAAAATATTTTCACCAACCCAACAAGTGATAGAGGACTGATCTCTAAGGTCTATAAAGAGCTCAAAAATTTAGAGCCCAAAACCTTGAATAACCCTAATAAAAAATGGTGTACCAATCTAAAAAAGGGACTTCTCAGCAGAGGAAATACGAATGGCTGAAAGACACCTGAAAAATTCCTCCTCATCTTTATCCATCAGAGAAATGCAAATCAAAACAACTTTGAGATACCACCTAACACCTAATAGAGTGGCTAAGATTAAAGGCACAGATGACAGCCTATGTTGGAGAGGATGTGGAAAAGGGGAACACTCCTCAATTGTTGGTGGGAGTGTAAGCTTGTTCAGCCACTTTGGAATGAAATATACCAGTTTCTCAGAAAATTGAGAATCAATCTCTCCAAGGACCCAGCAATACCACTTCTGGGTTTATACCCTAAAGAGGCACAGTCACACTCCAAAGGTATTAGCTCAAATGTGTTAATAGCAGCATTGTTTGTAATAGCAAGAACCTGGAAACAACTTAGAAGTCCCTCAACTGAAGAATGGATTAACAAACTGTGGTAGATCTACACAATGGAATACTACTCAGCAGTAAGAAAAAATGATATCCTAAAATTTTCAGGCAAATGAATGGTTTTGAGAATATCCTCCTGAGCAAGGTATCACAATCTCAGAAAGATAAGTAGGGAATTGAGTCACTCATTAGTGGTCTCTAAACAAAGAAACAAGGAAAAAAAAGCCAAGCATGCCCATGCTGGAAACCACAACCACTGAAAAATTTTGGATCAGAAAATCCCTGGACTGACCCTTCGGACCTCACTCCAACTATAGGAACACCTGACTCACTCTTGAGGGATGTTGGACAAAACTGGATTTGGCCTGGAGTGGGGACTGATCCAAACTATATTGGGTCAGTGGGACCATAGGACTTTCTACTCCCTACTCACGGAGGGGATGGTGAGTTGTAGAAAAGAAAAATGATCTGATGTGGTGGGAGGGGGAAGGGACCTTGAAAAAGGATATACAGGGATGAAAAAAAAATTCAGAGGGAAAGCTGAACACAAAGTAAGTATATGAGTAGCAATCTTATTTGCATTGTCACCATTGATAAGTCATGCTTATGATTTTTATTCTGTTTATAGTTATTGTTAACTTTTCAGCATTTTAAATTCATTTTACTGTTTTTTTGACAAATACAAAATAAATAAAGAAAAAAAAAAGAAACTAAAGGAATATTGCTGAATTTCTTTATGAGGCCACATTCACCCTAATAACCATGCCACAAAAAGACACAGTAAAGAAGGAGAATTACAGACCAATTTCACTCATGAATATTGATGCAATAAATCTCAACAAAATTTTGGCAAACTATATACAACAATGCATAAAATATATCAGTCACAACAATCAAGTAGGCTTCATCCCAAAATTTCATGGCTGGTTTTCCATATGAAAAACAATAATCATTATCCATCGTATAAAAAAATAAAGAAACAAAACCACATGATCATATCCTTAGATGCTGAAAAAGCCTTTGACAAAATTCAACATTCCTTTTTGATTAAAGCCATGGAGAGATCAGGAATACAGGGGGAATACCTAAATATAATAAACTCAATTTACAAGAAGCTGACTGCCAGCATAAAATACTGGAGAAAAAATGAGAGCAATCCCTGTAAAATCAGGAAATAGACAAGGATGTTCTCTCTTCCCTTATCTACTCCAAATTGTTCTCAAAGTTTTAGCTAATGCAATTAGGGAATGAAAAGTGATTAAGGGGATACAAATTGGTAAAGCAGAAGTTAAACTATCTATATTTGCAGATGAAATAATTGTATACATAAGTGACCCCCAAAATTCTTCCAAGGAACTGCTACAGCCTATAAATACCTACGGCAATGAAGCAGCATACAGGACTATTATAAAAGAAAGAAATTGAAGAGGATATCAGAAAATGGAAAGCGCTCCCATGTTCCTGGATTGGTAGGATCAACATAATAAAAATGGAAATTCTACCAAAGACAATCTACAGATTCAATGCACTGCCCATTATAATCCCAAAACACTATTTTTTGTACCTTAAAAAAATTCATTTCATTTGGAATTTCATTCATTACACTCAATGTCATTTGGATTAACACAAAGCCAGGATTGCCAAAACAATATTACTCAAATAAAGAACCTCAGGAAATATCACCATCCATGACTTCAATTTGTACTATAGAGCTACAGTAATAAAAACAGCCTCGTACTGGCATAAAAAGAGACATATGGATCAATGGAATATAATTGAGGATCTAGACATTAACCCAAAAATGTATGAACACCTGATCTTTCACAAAGAGGCCCAAAAATTAATTGAAAGAGAGATAGTTTATTTAACAAATGGTGTTGGCATAGCTGGATGGAAGTGTGTAGAAAAATGCAAATAGATCTGAGCCTGTAACCCTGCACATCACTCAAATCCAAGTTGATCAAAGACCTCAAATATAATCCCAGCCACTCTAAACGTGATAGATTAGAAAGTGGGAATTACACTTGTACGAACTAGCACAGGCAACCACTTCCTAAATATAACATCAGTGGCAGAAACACTAAGACCAACAATCAATAAGTGGGATCTCCTGAAGCTAAGAAGCTTATGTAAAGCCAAGTACACTACCAATAAGACCAAATGACAGCCTGCAAAATAGGAAAAGAGTTTCACAAATCCTACAAGTGAAGGAGGACTGATCTCTAAGATAAATAAAGAATTCAATAATCTAGAGCCCATAACCTTGAATAACCAAGAGAAATGCAAATCAAAACAACTTTGAAATACCACCTGACACCTGTTATATTGGCTAAGATAAAAGTCACAGAGGACTGCCTATGCTGGAGAGGATGGGGAGCAAGGGGAACACTCCTCCAATGCTTGTGGTAGTATAAGCTTGTTCAACCACTTTGGAATGCAGTATGGTAGAATTCTCTGAAAATTGAGAATCAGTCTCCCCAAGGACCCAGTAATACCTCTTCTAGGTATATACCCTATAGATGCACAGTTATACTCCAAATACATTAGATCTACTATGGTTATAGCAGCATAGCAAGTACCTGGAAGCAACTTGGATGTCCCTCAACTGAAGAATGGTTTAACAAACTGTGGTACATCTACACAATGGAATACTACTCAGCAGTAAGAATAACAGATTTCCTAACATTTTCAGGCAAATAGATGGACTTGACAACATCCTCCTGAGTGAAGCATCACAAGCTGAGAAAGATAAGCAGGTGATATCCTCACACATTAGTGGTCTCTAATCAAGCAAACAAGATAAAATCCAAGCAAGTCCAAGTTGGAAACCACAACTACTGAACAGCTTGGAATCAGAAACACCATGGACTGACTCCTGGGAACCCACTCCCCCAAGAGGAAAACCGGATTCACTCTTGAGGGAGGAGGGAGAAAACTGGATCTGCCAATTGTGGAGACTGAACTAAGCACTATAGGGTCCGTAGGACCATGGGACTTTCTGGAGCCTGCCCAGAGAGGGGATGGGATGTTGTGGAGAAGAAAGAATAACCTGACATGGCAGAAGGGGGAAGGGATTTTGAATAAGGATACAGAAGGATAGAAATTGTGAACTCTTTGTTAATAATAATAATAATGATTATATTTATAATAAAAAGTACACAGCAACAAAAAAGTTGCAGATTTTGAGCTATCAGCGAATATCAAATATTTTTTGTCATTAGGATTCTATTAATTTTTTATGGTCCCTGGATAATTCCTACAATAATTTAGCTTCATTGAATATCTAAAATTCAGAGAAAATACTCTTTTGTTGATATACTTAAATTAAGATTTCAAAACCAGGAACCAACTTAACTTCTGTTTTTCATACCTGTAAATATATTATGAATGTATTTATAATTTTTGGCCATATAACATGATGGGAAGAATACAAATAAAGTAGAAATCTGGAAAAATCCCAAGTAGTTATGAATACCAAAAGCTGCTCTACATAAAATTATGAAACTGGAGTCATTTGATGTGATTCAAAAATTATGAAATACTACTACTTTTGCATGCCAGCATATCTATCATAATGATTTGGGTGACAGAGGAGGAAATTTCAGCTCACTATGGGTGATTCTGCTCTTTGTGAGTGATGGTTTATGGTGCTATAGAAAAGAAGCATGAACAAACAATCTTTACAATCTTTAAAAAAATGGACCTTCGAAATAATGATTAGTAAATATATATTGCTTGTTTCTTGGGCACTTGACATATTCAGATATATGCTAGTCAGCTATGCATAAGCAAGTACAAAAATAAGAAAAGAGAAATAGCCAATATGATTATAGGGTCAAATTGTAGAGTAATTTATCCAGAGGTCACAACGTGTTATGTGACCATCAGAATGTGGAAGATTTGACGAATATAGTGTTTACCAGAGAAACTTGCAATGAATGTGCCCTGCTATCAAAGTGGCTAGAGCTCTACGTAACATACATTTTCTTTCTCATTCCCAGAACAAAGTAATAAATTCTTATATTTTAATATTAGGTACATTGTGGTAATGAGGAGTTGAAATGTTTGTGATTTTCTGTAATTAAAACATACTTCATAGTATTTTAATGAGTTATATATATTAATATTTGTTAACTATAATATTTATTTTATTTCTGAATAACTTGCCTTCATGAGACTATGTTTAACAGCTATATATATATATATAACCCAATGTAGAGGACACAATTGTTTAATCTAGAACTGAAGTGATGTTGCAGATGGTTGTGAGTCATGATATGGGTATTTGAGCCTTTAGAAAGCTCAAGAAAAGACTTCATGTTGGGATTATGATTTTTTATTGTATAAATAACTCTTCTTAAATATTTATTTAATGTCCTGCAGATAGTTCACATAGATAGGAAGTAAGTGTAAGTATAATAATCATACTAGGAGAATATTTTAATTTGGAGATACAGACCAGTGAAGATGTAGAGGAAGCATAATGAAAATACAGGACTTGAAATAAAAGTTGCCAAGCCACAAAGCTAAGCAAAAATACAAATATGGGGTAACTAAAACTATAAGTTTATCAAGTAATATGTCTAAACCGTAAAGCATTCAGTTATCAATACATTAATTATATCCTCCTATGTCTACATTGGAAATATTGTTTTAAACCAAAGATTAGTTTGGACCTACAGGTTTTCACCTACAGAACATCATGTGTCTTTAAATGTTATACCACACAAGACCAGATGCATAGCCTTATTATCTTGTCCATTTGTGTTTGTATTTGTACATGGTGATTGCTTGTTTTTACCTGCAAACCAGTAAATTATTGTCCCGTTAAACTATGTGTTAGAGAACTCACACACCTTTGACAAGGACCACAGACATAAGAAAACACCAGTAAATGTAACTACTACAATGCACAACACTCAAATTTGAGTCTCGATTACATAATAGACAGCACAGTGACATGAGGTTTTAATGAACCCTAAGTTTTTTTTCAGAGCTTCATCATGGCCACATCATGATATTAGAAAAACTGAGAGTAACAATTATTGATACATGTACCTGGATTGATTTTTCAGCATGTACACAATATTATGGGTAATTTTTTGTCTATACTAACTCTTTATTTCTTTTTTATGTTTAAGAAAAAAATGTGAAAACAATCTTTGAAATAATGAAAAAAAATAATCCAATAGATTGAAAAATTAATAATATGCTGTGCAAAAAGAAGATAAAAGTTTCAGTTTGCTATCTCCACAATATATCCATTTTAAAAAATATTTATCTAGTAGACTTTGACCAGACAATGGATTCAAAATGAAACTAAAGTACTATCAAGGTGAAGAAATGAGACTGGAAGTGAATGGTGAAGAAGTAGAATGGGACTTGAATATGAGCAAAGAATATAAGGAAATACATTCACTTCCTGGTAAAATGGTCCTAGTATTATTTGTGCAACAAACATGATTCACATAGAAAATGCATAACCTATATCTTGTCATAACTGGAATTAGATAACTGTCCCTTTCATAAGAAGAACACACCAACTGCTTGTGCCACACCTAATAATTTCTACATACAAATAATTGTACTTGGACTGATTTTAGGTGATGTCTACATGAACATTATGCTTTAATATTATTTTATTTAAAAACAATTTTGTTCATATTACCACTTCTCTGTGTCTGTTGTATCCTGCCCGTCCTTTCTCAGCCTCTTCTCATTCCATTTCCCCACTCATTACCCAAGGAGAATGAGTAATCTCAAGGTGAGTAAGGTCATTCTATACTATCTAGTTGAGTTAGGTCTGAGATCCTCACCCCACATCAAGGCTGTATTAGATGTTCAACTGTACAAAATGAGCTACATTTCTTCTGTTTATTAACTAGGAATATTAGATTTTCATCTCAAGAGACTCCACAGACTGCATATGTTATTTGATTGTCTCCATTCAGAGGCTGTATGTTCATTTCACGAAGATTTCTCACTGTTATTTCATTGTTCATAAATTCTCAGTATGTCAGATCAGCCATCTCATGATATTTTCTCATAAACTATCTTCTCCCTCTTTCCTTCTTCATTTGTACCAGGAGCTAGACCTGTGGCTTAGCTATGGGTCTCTTTTTTGTCTTTATCTTTTGCTGAATGATAATTGAGGTATTTCTATAATTGATTATGAGAGAATTCTGTTTATGCACCATCTCTATTTTTGCTTGGAGTCATAGTCATGTATATATTGGGGGGTCCTCAAAAATTTTATGCACCAGGCTTTTTTTCTAATCCCATTCTGACCTCTCTATCAAGATATCCATTTTATCACCCTCTTGGTTGCTCCACCCACTCATCTAATTTCATCTGTAATTAATTGTTCCCACTTTCCTTGCTCTTTCACATTTTTTTTGCTTTTTCCCTGATTATCTATTTTTTAATCCTCAAACTTTCTTGTTAAGTCATGAGAAAGCACAAAAGAAGTGGGTCATCTTCAAAAGAAACACTTGGGCTCATTTTTCATTCACAAGTTTTCCTTAAGAATCATTTATAGTAGATTCGTAAGCCCACAGCCTCCCAACTATTATCAGAGATTTGACTGACACCTATCAGTAGTTCACCAACACTAGGCCTTGGCACACATTCTGCATATGAGTAGTATCTTTGAAAATAATATTCAAGGTTATCATGAGTATAAATCTCATTGAACATGGCCAGCCCAATGGTGACAGATGTCCAAAAGTAAAGTCACTGTGTGTGGATTGCCATATATACCAGGCATTGAAAGAAATGGACATTACCTACTAGTATTCATTTTCTGTTTTTTATTATTTTTATCAATAAAGTCACATTTTCTATTCATTTAAATATTTGATCAATGTCCCTTAGTCCTATCACACCCCGCAGGGAATCTTTCTTCTCTACAATTGGTCATCTCCTTCACAGTGTTGGAAGGCAGTCACAATGTCCCAATAAGGCTTACTTCAGTATCCAATTTTGACATATCATGGGTCCTCACACCAAAGTCAAGATTAAGTCTAGATTCTTCTTCTAGAAGATGGGGCATCCAAGGAACCAGTACTAGGTGTTTCAGATCTCAAGCTGTTCAGGCTTTGTGTTCTATAACTTGTACATGCTTTGCTTTTTGCTCTTTTGTATAATTGGTTCCTTGCTTCTCATATTGGTTTTGAGATACCTAGGTCAGGAGGACATTTTGAAATTCCTTCCATTTGCCTGCATTTTTTATGATGTCACTTTTTCTTATTGCTGAGTCATACTTCACTGTGTAGATGTTCAATATATTGTTAATCCATCTTCCAAATTGTTTTGAAGTTCTTAATTTTACAGATAATGCAGCTATGATCATAGTTGTGCTAATACCTTTAGAGTCCAAATGTGTTATTTAGGGTATACACCCAGAAGGGATATTGCTGGATTCTTGGGCAGATTGATTCCCAATCTTTGAGAAGGCAAAAAACAAAATTCCAGAGTGGCTGGACAAGGAAACATTTCCTTCAATAATGTAGGAGTATTCCCCTTGCTCTGCAACCTTACCAGCATAGGATGTCTCCTGTGTCTTTTTTTTTTTTTTAGCCAATCTGACATGTGTCAGGTGGTATCTGAAAGCTGTTTGAATTGCATTTCTCTAATGGCAAAAGAGGGTGAGTACTTTTTGCAGGTATCTTTCAGGCATATTTCTACTGAGATTTACCTTTTTATTTTTGAACCCAATTTTTGGTTTAGGTTATGCAATATTTTGGCCACTACTTTCTTGTGTTCCTTATATAATCAGAGATCAGTCCTGTATCACTTGTAGATTTAGAGAAAACATTTTCCCATTCTATAAGCTGGCAGTTTGTCCTGCTAACAATATCATCGGCTTTACAGAAGCTTCTTAATTTCAGAAGGTATGACTTATTGATTATTATTCTTAGTATCTGTGCCACTGGTGTTAAATTTGGAAGTGGTCACATGTACCTTTTTGCTGGAGGGTATTTCCCACTTTCTTTTCTATCAAATTCAGTTTTGCTTTTTTTTACATTTTGTATACACATATCTTTGATCCACATGGATTTGAATTTTTTTGCAGGGAGACACATTTGTATCCATTTACATTTTTCTTTATACTACTAACCATCTATGCCAAAACCTATTGATAATGATATATCTTTTTAACATTGAATACTAGAAGACTCTTTGTGGAAGATCAGTTGTTCATAGGTTTTTGGAGTAAAGCCTAAATCCTTAATTTGATTCCATTGATCCACATTTTTTAAACCACTATCATGCTGTTTTTATTACTGTTTCTCTATATTATAACTTGTAGTCAGAGATGGTGATTTCTCTTAAGTTTCTTTTGTTGAGGAAAATTGTTTTTGCAATTATGACTCACTGTTGTTACTAATGAAATTGAGTATTTTTTTAAGGTCTGTAAAATACTGTGTTGGGATTTTAATTGGCAGTGCACTGAATCCGTTGAATGCTTTTTGTAGAACAACCACTTTTACTATAGTGATCCTACCCTCCAGGAACATGGTGGATCTTCCTATTGTCTGTTATCCTTTTCAAATTCTTCTTTCTGTGATTTAAAGTTTTAGTTAAAAAGTTTGTTTCTGTGTTGGTTATAGTTACTCCAAAGTATTTAATGTTGTTTGTAGTGATTGTAATATGTGATGTTTCTCTTATTACTTTTCCAGTCCTTTAATCTTTAGTGTATTGGAGAGCTACTGATTTCTTTGAGTTAATCTTGCATCCTGCTGCATTGCTGAAAGTGATCATCAAATTTTGAAGTTCTCTTGTAGAATTATGTGTGTCACTTATTTATACAATTTTATCATCTGCAAATAGAGATAATTTCACTTCTACTCATCCAATTTGTAACTGCTTAATCTGTTTTTGTACTTTTATTTTTTTTTAGCTAAAAGTTAAACAACTATATTAAATACCTGTGGGGAGAGAGGGCATCTTTTTCTAGTTATTGTTTTTGGAGTATTTCTCAAGTAAGTTTGACCTGTGCTGTTGGCTACCTGTAAATTCTCTTTATTATATTGAGAAATTTTCCCTGTATTCCTGATCTCTACCTGGCTTTTATCATAAAGGAGTGTTGGATTTTTTCAAAGGCATTTTCAGAATCTAAGAATATGTTTATGAGGTTTTCTTCTTCAATTTTATTGTTTTCGTATATTGAATTATCCCTGTATATGTGGAATAAATTCTAACAAATTTTGGTGATTATAGGTATTATATTTTGTATACTGTTGGCCAAAATTTTGTTGAGAATTATAGCATCAATATTCATAATGGAAATTGTTCAGTAATTCTCCTTCTTTATTGCATCTTGGAGTTGCTTGGATGTCTGGAGCTGAGATCGAGCTGCAGCCTAAAATTGTGCCAGCTTCAACTCTCCATCTTCCTGATGGCAAGCACTCCCTGTTTTTTAAAATATTTCAAATGTCATATTCTGCAGTTATTTTAAATGTTAATAACATAAAATTGAAATATATTTTTATACATCTAAATTGTACCATAAATTATCACAAGTAATCATTAATTTGAATTTTATCTATACATTTATGTGTTATACAAACCTTGAACAAGAGTAGATATATATGTACAGTATACACAAATTACACTTAAATTTGTGTATAAGTTAAAATGTATATTAATGTAAAGTATTTAAAACAAGTAGTTGCTTAATAAATGTACATATAATAATCAACACATTTATTTTTTGTATCTATATCTTTCTTTATGTTAGACAGATACTGACTTTGATAAAAACCAAACCAACTAAATAAAGATAAACATCCATAATCTATTTTAGTTAATATGAAAAGTGTTCTGTAGTCTTCTTTTTGCTCAATGGGAGTAAATATAATGTTTAAGGGAATATTGATGATTGTTCATTTTTAGTGCATTCTTAAAGATGATGTGGATACTGAGATAACTGTTCGCTCTCATTTAATCACAGATTTTCTGAAGACCTTTTTTGATCAAGACAAATCCTGTATGTAATCTTTTTGTACTCATCTTCATAAGAATCAAAATACAACCTTTTTCAAGCAACATATTCTTGAACCTAAATTTCAATGTCAATATTCTTTAAAAATATGTGTTGGATTATTTTAGCAGCATTTCCACATAATAGTCTTACTGCAGTTAGTTCAATATTGGTTAAAACTTAAAAGATATCACAATAAAATACATAATCAATTGTATTTTTATCTCATCAGCATCAACTGCACCAAAATAACTTATACAACACTTCAAAACCTAACCCATGAGTATAGAAAAAATCATCCACTATGATTAAAGAGACATCATCCCATAGATGTATGAATTATTCAACATATGAAAAACTGCCTTTGTAATCCACTATAAAAAACCTAAAAAGAAAAAACCAAATAATTATTTTATTAGAAGCTTTTGAACACTTTAAAAACCCATCATACATTCATGATAAAACTCTGAGATGTTAGTAAATTATTATTATTTCTAAAAACACTATAGCAATTTTTATGAAGACAATAGCCAACATAAAATTTTATGGAGAAAAATTCAACAGAAAATTCCACTAAATGCAGATGCAAAGGAAGGCTTTCAATGCACCCCATGTTTATTCCATTTATTACTCATTATTTTTAACAAAGGTTGTAAGACAACAAAATATCAACAAAATATAAATTGAAAAAATACTCAAAATTTTAATATTTCCCAATGATCTAAGAATGTATATAAATAAAAATAGCCAAAGAAAACCTTGCTTAGCCTGTATCTTTGACCTGTCTCTTGCTCTCATACTCGACCCAATTCTATGGTGCTCTCCAGATTTCAAATTGCTTACTTTATTTACATCTTCCAGAATATTCTATAACATTTCTTCTTTTCTGTCTCATCAAAAAGAAGGTTTCAATTTTCATATAGCAATATTACAATAGAACAGCTCTCATGCAGGAATTACAGTCACAATATCCACTCTATTTGTATTCACAAAATTAAACAAAATATTCCGTTATCTACCATATCATGGTAAGCCTAAAATTTAATATCTAATATAGCTTATAAACTAAAAAGAACTATCCCTATAATTATTAAACCATCAACCAGATCAAAGACCACAGAAGGATATAATATTATGCAAATAAAAAGGAAGTGCAAACAACTTCCAAAGTCTACAAAATGACAGAGATGATACCTGTCTGCCTGGACAGTCACCCAAAGTTCCTTTATAACATTGGGGCATTCATCTTCAGCCTATATGGCCCTAAGTCTCTGGCATACCTTTCAGTGATGCAGGAAATCTGACACAGTCCATCAGTTGCTTCCCCTTATGTCCTGAAGAATGCCTGGCAATTTTTCATTGTTGCAAAGCAGGAACCTGAAGGACCATCTCAGCTTGTTCTGCAACTTTCAGAGGTCACTTTTCTATGGAACCTGCATGTACAGTTTATACAGCATACTATCAAGCAGTCAATACCAGAGCAGTTTCTTGTCCAGTGGCTAACTGATGCCACAAAGTAAATTGCACATGAAGTTTCTTCAATGCCCATCATTTTCCAGAAATACATTGGTGCTGCCAGGAGCAGACCTATCTCACTGTATAGAAAAGTCTAATTTCTTAAAATATTTTAAATGTCATATTCTGCAAGTCTTTGAAGTATTTGAAGACTACCTATCTAATTCAAATATATCTTTGTATACCTACAAAAAGCTAACTAACATGACTATAAGTTTTGTTATCATAGATGACTATTAATCTGCATTTCTCAATTAAACATGATGATTTAAAATGAGTTCCATCAGCATCATAAATTAATCAGGAGTAGAAAAATTCATACAGCATAACAAATTTGACCTTTAAGTTTATATCAATAAATCAAAATCCACTTATCTTTTCTAATCATTCCTATATCATATCCTCCTCCATCCCTTTTTTTTAAAAGATAGACTGTGACCATTAACCATTTAAAATGAAAACAAACATTAATAAGGAATATTTTGGGGAAATTGTATGTAGCTTTCTTTCTTTAACTGCTTCCTGCTGTCAAAGGATGTTGATCTCATGGGGTCTTGAAGCTAGATCATCTCAACTGGCCATCTTGGATCCTGAGAATGTTCAGGTGGCTTTGGCAAATGAAACCACTTTTGCCTAGCACCAATACACGAGTCTTGATTTTCTGTGGAGACAAAAGCAGAAACTCTTTTCCCAAGTAACATATTCTAATAAACAGATTTCAAAATTAAGATATCTTTAATGTATATGTATTTGTTTAACTTAGCAGCCCTAGCAATCAATTGTCTCTCTGCAATTAGCTCATTAAAATATATATATAAAAAAGAAAACACAATAGCCAAAATCCAGACTCTCTGTTTATCTGCTATCTTAGGCTTTTTATCTTTATTTCCAATGTTTCTTTCTTAAAGGGCTTTTTCTACATACTTTTCTCTCTCTCTCTTTCACTCTCTCTCTCTCTCTTGCTCAAGCCTGTGTGTATTACACATACATTGTACCCCGTTTAGTGGTTTTGTGCCTTAAATGTTTTCTACTGAGAATTCTTAATCATTTTTTAACCCAAAGAGATTTTAAAATGTCAGTATCACTTTAATTGCTGACTCTGTCCCTTTTGGAAGACATTTCAACATGGCAGAGGAGCCCAGGCATCTCTGTTGCTTCCAGGAAAGAGAGCAGACTCAGAAAATGCTGCTACCAAAAAATCTGTTTTTAACTGTTTCCTTTCTGTTCAGTATAAGCAAAAACCTTAAATCAATCACACTTGTGCCAAGTCTTTAGTGAAACATATGAGTTTAAGCTGTGTGCAGAGAACATGCAATTTTTAAATTCCTGCCTGAACATTATGTTGTCTCTGTACCATAAATCAATTCAAATACACAATTCAGAAAGCTGTGTTTGGCTATGATTCAGTGATCTAAAACACTCTTTAATCTTTTTAAACTTTCTCAGGCTTTATGTAGTATTTGGCTGACTTGGACTCCATGTGTTAAGATGTTTCCTGGGGCTGTTTTTGCCCAGGGGTTTTGTGACCTATTCCATGGCAGAGGTTTGGAACCTGTTCTATGCTGCAGCTTTATT
>PVIH01026343.1:0-18932 GCA_004025045.1 Sigmodon hispidus | reverse complement strand
AGGGAGAGAGAGAGGGAGAGAGAGGGAGGGAGGGAGGGAGGCAGAGAGAGAAGAGAGTGATTCTCAGTGTGCTTGGAAACAAAAATCAGTTCCAGAGAGGAAGTGAGCTTTCTGAGGGAACCCTGGAATCCAACAGGATAACAGAAGAAGAAGAGAAAGAGGAAGGAAGGGAGGGAGGGAGGGAGGGAGGGAACCGAGGGGGCACTTTAGTCCTAGGTGGGATGTTTGAAAATCTCTTTCCACATGGAGTTTCTTTTAGCCTAAAAATGTGCTGATTAAAACCACCATTATAAAAAGCATAAAAAGCTTGAGGAAGAATAATGGAGAGAATATGGTCAGAAAACGTCATGTTTAGAAAGGTCATCATGGTTTTATTTTTTAATGTTGTTCAATTAGTGTGCACTAATTAAAAAAACAGTTAAAAAATCTTTATATAATTGCAAACAAGAAGCAGTTACACGAAGAAGTAGTTTTCTCAACATTACTAGTTTATTATTTTATTTATGTATGTGCATGTGTGTGTGGGTGCTCATATGTTTTCAGGGGACCTTGCTGGCCAGAAGTGGGGGTCAGATTACCTGAGCCTGGAGTAACAAATGGCTGTGAACCCCCGTGTGAGTCCTGGAACCCGAGATGGGTTAGGGTTAGGGTTAGGGCTAGGGTTAGGGTTAGGGTTAGGGTTGGTTAGGGGTAGGTCTAGGGCTGACTGTCCAGCCCTGCTCCCATGGCTGAGACTCTTCTATCAGAGAACCTATGGTGGTGACTGACAGCAGTTCTACAGTCTGAAAAGGGCCTCAGTTAAAAAAATAACAAACTCCAATGTGGATAACTTGACTCATTTAATCTTATAATTTGCTATGTACCTGATATCAAGAATAATTTACAAGGAGTCATTGCAATTTGTATTTATTGTATTGTGTCTTTATCACCAGCCCTGAAAGCAGACTCTTCTGTGTGAATTCTGCTTCTCAGGCTTATCACTGACATGCTCTTGGGTAAGTTACTTGACTTCCTTCTTTCTTAAAATGTCCCTAGTGAAGCCACAGGATGGTTTCAAAGGCTGATCGAGACAATCACATCTGTCCTAACACTGTCTGGAGAGAGAAATGCATTTGTCAATGTGTGCAGCTTAGGAGACAGGGCTGGCAGTCTGGATAGGAAGGAAGTGATTTTGGCACCACTTCCACTATTTACAAAATAAATCATGACCTCCTTTGACAACCTGGAGAAAGCCAGGGTGAAGAGATTTTCCAGTCCCTTAAAATGTATGCATGGAAGCTCCCTGGAAGAAGCATGTGTGGGTTGGTTTGCAGACATTGCCATCGTTTGCCTCTTCTACATACTCCCCTTTACGTATTTGACTTCTCAAAAGTGTTTTTGTATAGTCCTCATGTTCAAGGCTGGGTATAGTCAGTAGAAGGGAATTCTGGGTAAGTTAGAGTCAGACAGTAGACCGAGAGGGAGATTCATTTGACTCTTTGCAGAGCTCAAGATTGTTGCATTTCATGTCACCTTTTGTAGAATTGGCTGTTGTGCTGTTACACAGTAAAAATGGAATCTCTGCTGGATACTAGTGCCAACCACAGTGCTCATGACATTGTTTATTAAGTGTCCATTACCTTTATCGGGTGCCTGCTGTTTCTAGACACTCAAAAAAACCCCCCAAAAAACTAAACAAACCAAAAAACAAAACAACAAAAACAAAAAGACCCACTCGAGTACAAAAGATGATGAAACAGGGTCTGTCTGTCCCCTAAAGGAACTTACGGGACAATGTCCTGGCTGTTTTCAAGGATGAGTACATGTAGGAATGACACAGAGAGGGAGGGAGTGTGTGCCTGGCAGTGGGAAGCAGAACTAAGGTCAGCTGTGAAGCAGTGTGGCGTGGATGAGCAACACGGAGCAGGTGAATACTAGAACATAAACCATGAAAGAAAAACTAAGCTGTGAAAATGGGCTTTGAATGCTACACACATAGAGTTTAGACTTTATTTTGTAGGTGATAGAAGGGAATCAAATAATCACATGGAATCAAGGGGTGACCATTTTTATATTAGACTTGTCACTGGTTATAGCCTGGAGGAAGATACTTTAAACAGAATTAAGGGGCCTAGGAAGGGTGAGAGCAGATCTCAACATCAACTGAGAGTGGATGCTGGCTGGATCCAGATCCTTGTTACTATTATGTATGTAGTTATCATTACACAGTTGTGTATTATTACACGATAATACATTAACATTATGTATGTAGTTACTATTACTATTATTAGTGTGTGTGTATGCATGTATGTATGTGTGTGTGTGGTGTGTGTGTGGTATGTGTGTGTGGTATGTGTATGTATATGTGTGTGTGGTGTGTGTATGTGGTGTGTGTATGTATGTGTGTGTATATGTGTGTATATGTGGTGTGTATGTGCATGTGGTGTGTG
The DNA here is from genome assembly GCA_004025045.1 of Sigmodon hispidus. Lineage (NCBI taxonomy): Eukaryota > Metazoa > Chordata > Mammalia > Rodentia > Cricetidae > Sigmodon > Sigmodon hispidus. The sequence goes on along the minus strand of PVIH01026343.1, from coordinate 16,503 downwards.
TATGTGTGTGTGTATATGTGTGTGGTGTGTATGTGTGTATGTATGTGTGTATGTGGTGTGTATGTGTTTATGTGTGTATATATGTGTGTGTATGTATGTGGTGTGTATGTGGTGTGTGTGGTGTGTGTGTGTATGTGTGTATATGTGCGTGGTGTGTGTGTGTGTGTGTGTGTGTGTGTGTGCATGCATAGAGGCCAGAAGACAACTTCAGCTGTCCCTCTGTTGAAACACAAATTCTAGTTGGTATTTAATAAAATCTCAGAGCCAGATATTGGGGAAAAACTGGAATACCAGAGAGAGGAAACAGACCACAGTCAGAGCTAACTCAGCCAACTCCTCAGGGTAAAAGCTATCTTCAAGAGTCCTCTGCCTGGCTCGCTGGCTGGTCAGAATAAATCCCTGTCTTCCTACCCTACCTTAAATACCTTCTTTGACCAATTGTTTCACTTCTGGATTCAACTCTGCATTATATTCTAGAATTAAGATTAAAGCTGTGAGTTACTACTGTTTGGTAGTTAGGCCTTGAACTCACAGAACACAGAAAGATCTGTCTTTGGAGTTATGGGATTAAAGGCGTAGATTACCACTATGTCTTTCCCATGCTGGGATTAAATTAAAGTCGTGATTTACTACTCTCTGACCCTCCTGGCTTGATTGTGGGTGGATCTGTTCTCTGATATTCCAGACTGGTTTTATTAAATATAAAATATATCACCACACCCTGTTTTAAGACATTGTCATTATGGACTGGCACTCACCAAGAAGCTGAGGCTGGCTGGCCAGCAAGTCATAGGCAGATGTCCCCATCATTGGGATAGCTTCGCTTTCTCTACTTTCCTTTAAAATGTGGGTTGTGGAGACTGAATGCTGGTATTCGTGCTAGCAAGAAAAGCACTTTATACTCACTCTATACACTAGGCTGGCATTGAACTCACAGAGATACAGAGTTCAGGTGTTAAAGGCATCACTGAATAATTGAATAATCACTTAGGTCATTTTCTCCTCACAACTGCAAACAAACAAAATGTTGTTTTACTCGTTGAAAATCATTTTCATGTATTAACGTGGCAGATATTCCCATCTTAACAATTATTGCTGGTTCTTCATATTTGCAGGTTTCACATGTGGGAAATTCAAACAAATGCATATTGGAAATGTGTTTTGAAAATTGCACCTGGGGGCTGGAGAGATGGCTCAGCGGTTAAGAGCACCGTCTGCTCTCCCAGAGGACCGGGGTTCGATTCCCAGCACCCACATGGCAGCTAACAGCTGTCTGTAGTTCCAGTTCCAGGCAAACACCAAGGCAAATAAATAAATAAAGTTAAAAAAAAAAAAAAAAAAAAAGAAAATTGCACCTGTATTGAACATGTGCAGATGTTTGTTACTGTTCCTGAAGATAGCAGCCTTATAAGCAAGAGGCGTTTACATGCTACCCTTTAATATTAAATGTTACTATGCAGCTTAGAGATAATTTGATGTACAGTGGATAATGATGTATGGTATCCAAACACTCTGCCATTTTATAGAAGTGTTGAACATCCTTGAATTTTGTTATCTGTGGAAGTCTTGACACCAGTCCCTGTGAATTCTGAATAATATCTGTCATGGCACTCCACTGCATTCCTACAATACTTGTGGTGAAATATTCTCTGTATAATGTAAATAAAGGAGCTGTTTTGGTCCATGTAGAACACCATAGAAGTGGGTGGAGAATCAGAGCACAAGCAGGTAGGAAGAAGGGTGGAGTTTGCCAGTCTTCATCCGACCCCCAAGAGGAACAGATATGTAAGAGGTACCGGCCAGCCATGGGCTGAGCCACGTGGCGGGAAGATTAATAGAAATGGGTTAATGTAAGAAGAAAGAGCTAGCTAGTAATGGTCATAAGACATGGGCCAAACAGTTTAAAGGATATAAGCTTGTGATTCATTTCTTTGGGGGATAAAAACCGCTGCCACCCAGTGTGCCAGGTCACAAACCTCCTGGGGCCAAAAGGGGCCCAGGAGAAACTTTCTACAACAAATACTCAGCAAGGAATTTTTTTGTTATTTTAAATTTCCACCATGAAAAGTTTTGTAAGGATTGTTTTCCCATTTTCTTTGTATTATTTCTTAAATATGATATTCTCCTTCATACATGGCCAAATGGTTTATGACCTTTTAAGGTGATTTATTTGTATGTAGACAGTAATTGTACTTAAGGCCCACTCAGTAGGAGGTAATTCAAGTCTGGTATTATAAACTTAGCAAAGTCCCAGTGTCAGGCGAGGTCATGGACTCAAGAGGAAAACCTATTTCTAAGCCAGTGTGCTCTCTGACTAAATTCTTTCTAAATCCATGTCCTTGTACCCACAGATAGGTGTTGCTGTTGTCCCTCTTCAAAGAAATTTTTTCCATAGACAAAGACCATTATAAAAAGCCACAACTGGTCAAAATGTATAGAACAACTGACCATGGGGTGCCTATAGCCAACTGACATGTCTACAGTACAACCCCTATACCTAAAGGTCATGGACCATCACAGAGAGAGCAGCAGAGAGATGGTAAGAGCCACAGGACCAGGAAGTCTGCTGCACAATTGTGCCTTTTAGATGTGATAGGGAGACTGAACCCATGAAATCTCAACAATATGCCTTTTTAAAATTTTTTAAAGATTTATTTATTTATTATGCATACAGTTTTGCAGAAGAGGGCACCAGACCTCATCATAGATGGTTGTGAACCACCATGTGGTTTTGCTGGGAATTGAACTCAGGTCCTCTGGAAGAACAGTCAGTGCTCTTAACCTCTGAGCCATCTCTCCAGCCCCCAATATGCCTTTTTAAACAGGACTCGGACAGTGACAACACCAGTTGGGATGCCAATGTTGATGTGAGAAATCTCATGGGGCCCCACTTCTAGATGGGGAGCTGCAGGCAACTGATGACTGCAGAGAGAGGGATAATTAGACTTTCTTTCCCTCTAAATGGTTATCCATTACCTAGTGGCCAACCCTAAAAACATACATGCAAGCAACACTCAGTGGACACATTGGGTGGTTAGTGTGTAATATATATGTGCATGTGTATGATATTTGTATATATATGCTTATATCTGTGTAACACATATGCATACATGTGTAACAGTAATAAAGAAAAACAAGCCATAAACTTGAGGGGAAGTGGGAGAGATATGAGAAAGGGTCAGAGAGGACAGATAAAGGGGAGTGATATAGCTATATTTTAATTAAAAATAAAATTAAACAAAAAGCAAGAATCTTCTTTCATCCAAGAAATACCTGTCTACTGTACGGTGATAGATGAAGGAAAGTATTCCAAGCAAATGGAAGAAGGCAGGTGTGGCTGTCTTAATATCTGACACAATAGACCAACAAAAGCTGGAGGGAAAGATAGGTAGAGCCATTTCAGGCCATTGTCATTGCCCTTGGCTGCCTGCTGGAATATGAAGGTTAAACCCTACTGCTGACACCACCACACACTTGAGTCATGGGACCAAACTAAGCTGATGCTGACCTGGAAGCCTCTTGCCGAGTTCATACTATCAGAAGGTGCTATGCCAAGCTCTCAAGGGAGACAGGATATTAGAAATCCCCATTTATCCATAAAAACTGAGAACCACAACAGTGGGACAATATTCCCCAGTGGTGTAATAGCTGTATGTGTACACTGGGAGCAACCAACAGCTAGCTAGTTGGCCCTGATGCCCTCTCCATTGGATGGAACCAATGTTGATTCTGCAAACAGAGCCAAGAACACATGCTGGAGAGGCTATAGGCCCTACAGGAGAACCTATATCTACCATATCACTAGTAATATCATTTCCAAGTGCTTTCTAAAGACTCATCCTTGTACCCATAGGTAAACACAGCTCTTACAGCTCACCAAACAGGCTTCTCTTTGCAGCGATATCACTCTGATAGCAAAAAGTAAATAAAGACACAAAAACATAAAAAGAAAATTATGGACCATTCTCTCTGATGAAAAATTATTATTTGTTCATAAAAATTATCAAAAAAATAGAGCTGGAGAGATGGCTCAGTGGCAATATCACCGGCTGCTCTTCCAGAGGACCCCGTTCCTAGCACCCTCAAGACAGCTCACAACTGTAACTCTGGTTCCAGGGGATCCAGAACCCTCACACAGACAGACATGCAGGCCAAACATCAATGCACATAAAATAAAAGTAAATAAATCATTAAAAAAAAGTCACGGGACAGTGGTGGTGCACTCCTTTAATCAGATCTTTGAGTTCAAGGCCAGCCTGGTCTACAGAGCGAGTTCCAGGACAGCCAGGGTTACACAGAGAAACCCTGGTCAAACAAACAAAAACCATGAGTCTTCAGTCCCAGCACTCGGGGGGCGCGGGGGGGGGGGCAGAGGCAGGGGATCTCAGAATTTGAGGCCAGCCTGGACTATAGAGGGAGTTCCAGGACATGCTCCAAAGCTACACAGAGAAACCTTGTCTTGAAAAACAAACAAAAACAAAAAGCAGAGTAACAACAACAGAATTATCAACAAAATACTTGTAAACCAAATTTAAGGACACATAAGAAAGATCATTCACTGTAATCTGGAGATACAGGGATGGTTCACTATATGTGCATCAATTAATGTTATGATTTCATAAATGTGCTCAAGGACACATGATCATTTTGATAGCTTCAGAAAAGGCTTTTGATAAGATTCATTATCCCTTCATATTAAAAGTCCTAAAGAAATTAGGAATAGAAGGAACAGATCTCAATATAATAAAGGCCATGTATGACAAACCTATCGTGAACATTGTAACCCACATTGTAATGGGAAGAAATTAAAAGCATTTCTAATTAAATCATGCTAGAGTATTCACTTTCTTCACTTGTCCTCAGTCTAGTACTGTAAGGCTCACCTAGAGCAATAAGACAAGAGAAAATAAAAGGATATAAATATGAAAGGAAGAAGTCAAAATATCTCTACTTACAGATAATATGAGACCCTAATGACTCTATCAGGAAACTCTTAGAACTGATAAACACGGGGGCTGGAGAGATGGCTCAGCGGTTAAGAGCACCTTCTGCTCTTCCAGAGGACCCTGGTTTGATTCCCAGCACCCACATGGCAGCTAACAACTGTCTGTAGTTCCAGTTCCAGGCAAAACACCAAGGCAAATAAATAAATAAATAAAGTTTTTTTAAAAAAAGAACTGATAAACACTTTCAGCAAAGTGACAGGCAGAAAATCAGAACACAAAAATCAGTAGCCTTCCTCTATTCCAAAGGTGAACACATTGAGAAAGCAATCACGAAAACAGAGTCACAATAGCTTCAAAACTTCTCATTGAATCAAACCTAACCAAGGATGTAGAAGACAATACAATAAAAATTGTACAGCACTGGTGAGATAAACCGAGAAAGTCAAGATGGAAGGACATCAGTGGGAAGGGTTAATTTTGTGAAACATCATTTTATAAAAAGCACCATATGGATATACAATATTTATTTAGTTATTCATCAGATGATGAACATTTAAGTTATTTCACTTTCTGGATAATGTGAACACTTAAGAGAAACTAGTATATAGGTACCAACGAGACATCTGAGAATGTGAATAGCAAAACTATTCTTTTATTTTTTAGAATATTTTTTCCCTTTTTCTATTATTATGAATAAAGAAGTCACATTTTCTATCCTTCTAAATCCTTATTCAAGGTCCCTTCCTCCTCCCACCACATCAGGTCATTCTCTCTTCTCCACATCTCCCCATCCCCCCATGGGCAGGCGGTCCCAAGGTCCCAATATTGCTTAGTTCAGCCTCCACTCCTGGCAAATCCAGTTTTCTCCCCCTAACATCAAGAGTGACTCAGGTGTTCCTCTAGGGGGAGTGAGATCCAAGGAGTCAGTCCAAGGTGTTTCTGATTCCAAGCTGTTCAGTGGTTGTGGTTTGCAGCTTGGGCATGCTTTGCTTTTTTCTTGCTTGTTTGTTTGTTTAGAGTCCACTAATGAGTGAGTACATCCCCTGCTTATCTTTCTGGGTTTGTGATACCTCGCACAGGAGGATATTCTCCAAGTCCATCCATTTGCCTGCAAATTTTAGGATATCATTTTTTCTTATTGCTGAGTAGTATTCCATTGTGTAGATGTACCCCAGTTTGTTAATCCATTCTTCAGTTGAGGGACATCTAGGTTGTTTCCAGGTTCTTGCTATTACAAATTATGCTGCTATGAACATAGTTGAGCTAATGCCTTTGGAGTGTGACTGTGCATCTTTAGGGTATACACCCAGAAGTGGTATTGCTGGGTCCTTGGGGAGATTGATTCTCAATTTTCTGAGAAACTGCCATACTGCATTCCAAAGTGGCTGAACAAGCTTACACTCCCACCAACAATGGAGGAGTGTTCCCCTTACTCCGCATCCTCTCCAACATAGGCTGTCATCTGTGCCTTTTATCTTAGCCAATCTAACAGGTGTTAGGTGGTATCTCAAAGTTGTTTTGATTTGCATTTCTCTGATGGCTAAAGATGATGAGCACTTTTTCAAGTGCCTTTCAGCCATTTGTAATTCTTCTGAGAATTCCCCTTTTAGTTCTGAACCCCATGTTTTGATTGGGTTATTCAAGGTTTTGGGCTCTAGATTCTTGAGTTCTTTACATATCTTAGAGATCAGTCCTCTATCACTTGTAGGGTTGGTGAAAATCTTTTCCCATTCTGTAGGCTGTCATTTTGTCCTATTGACAGTGTCCTTGGCTTTACAGAAGTTTCTCAGCTTCATTAGTTCCTACTTATTGATTATTGATCTTAGTGTCTGTGCCACTGGTGTTATATTTAGGAAGTGGTCGCCTGTGACAATTCGTAGAAGTGTATTTCCCACTTTCCTTTCTATCAAGTTCAGAGTGGCTGGGTTTATGTTGAGGTCTTTGATCCACTTGGATTTGAGTTTTGTGCAGGGTGACAGACTTGGATTTATTTACATTTTTCTACACACTACCATCCAGCTATGCCAACACTATTTGTTAAAGATACTATCTTTTTTCCATTGAATATTTTGGGCCTCTTTGTCAAAGGTCAGGTGTTCATAGGTTTTTGGGTTAATGTCTGGATCCTCAATTCTATTCCATTGATCCACAAGTCTGCTTTTTATGCCAGTACCAGACTGTTTTTATTACTGTAGCTCTATAGTATAACTTGAAGTCAGGGATAGTGATGCCTCCTAGGCTTCATCCCAGAAATGCAGGGCTGGTTTAACATATGAAAAACTGTAAATGTTATCCATCATATAAACAAACTAAAGGAACAAAACCACATGATCATATCCTTAGATGCTGAAAAAGCCTTTGACAAAATCCAACACTTCTTTATGATAAAAGCTCTGGAGGGATTAGGAATACAGGGAGAATACCTAAATATAATAAAGGCGATTTACAAGAAGCCAACAGCCAGCATCAAACTTAATGGAGAAAAACTCAAAGCAATCCCACTAAAATCAGGAACTAGACAAGGATGTCCTCCCTCCCTTTATCTATTCAATATAGTTCTCGAAGTTTTAGCTAAAGCAATAAGAGAACCGAAGGAGATTAAGGAAATACAAGTTGGAAAAGAAGAAGTGAAACTATCTCTATTTGCAGATGACATGATTGTATACATAAGTGACCCACAAAATTCTACAAGAGAACTTCTACAGCTGATAAACACCTTCAGCAATGTAGCAGGACATGAGATTAACTCAAAGAAATCAGTAGCCCTTCTATACACTAAAGATAAAAGGGCTGAAAAAGAAATAAGGGAAACATCACCCATTATAGTAGCTGCAAATAGCATTAAATACCTTGGAGTAACTATAACCAAAGAAATAGCAGATGTATTTGACAAAAATTTTAAATCACTGAAGAAAGAAATTGAAGAGGATATCAGAAAATGGAAAGCTCTCCCATGTTCCTGGATAGGTAGGATCAACATAGTAAAAATGGCAATTCTACCAAAAGCAATCTACAGATTCAATGCACTGCCCATCAAAATCCCAACACAATATTTTTTTGGACCTTGAAAGAACAATACTCAATTTCATTTGGAATAACAGCAAAGCCAGGACTGCCAAAACAATTTTGCTCAGCAAAATTATTCTTAATAACCCCAAACTTGGACCTCTTGTGTGTATGAACAGCCATTTGCTTCAGGTAATGATGTCACAGAGAAAAGAAGCTGAGCCATAGTGGAGTCTGACAATTTTATTTATAAGAAGGGAGGAAGGGAGAAAAAAAGTATGTTGCTTAGTTTTTTGTCAAGTTGACATAAACTAGAGTCATTTAGGAAAAGGGAATGCCAATTCCAAAAATGCCTCCTTCCAATTAGTGCACACCTTTAATCCCAGCACTCAAGAGGCAGAGAAGCAGGCAGATCTCTGAGTTCCAGAACAGCTACGGCTACACAGAGGAACCTTGTCTCCACAAACCAAAAAACCAACCAACCAAACAAACAAAACAATTGGAAATAAACGTTTCATAGCAAACATTCTGATCACAGTCACCCCCCCCCCACTTCCCACCCATGCAGCTCTGCTGGCTTGGTGTTATTATTATTATTATTATTATTTTTTACAACAAAACAACCAGAATAAAACAAAGCAAATGGACAGAAAAACCAAAAATAAAGCAAGAGAAACATACAACTCCCTTCAATTAAGAACACAAAACTAGAAACTTTAGTAGATTAGCTAAAGCCAAGTAAGGTTAAAAAAAATGCGCGAAGAACAAAGCATTCTGAAACACAACATCTCCAAGAATACTACTGAGTTGGTCTTCTGCTAAGCAAGGGGCCTCCCTAAGTGTGGTTTATATACCAAGTAACATTCAAATGGAGTGAACTAATTTTCCTTGGCAAGTATTTCTCAACTGGAGCTAGCTTAGGGCTGTGAGCTCATGTCCACGTCCCCTCTCAGCACTGGCACCCTATCAGGCTCCAACTTGTGCAGGTCCTGTGCATTCAGCCAGTCTGAGTTCATCGGTGCATCAATTCTGTCATGTCTGGAAGGCACTGTTTTCTTGGGGTCTCCCATTCTCACTTGGCTCTTAAATCTTTTTGTCTTCTCTTCCTCAGATTTCCCTGATCCCAGGGAGTGGTTTGATGAAGACATTCTATTTAGGACTGAATGTTCTAGTTTCTACTCTGCATATTGTAGAGTTGTGGGTCTCTGTACTAGCTCCCATCTACTGCAGGAAGAAGCTTCTCTGATGCTGGCTAGAATGTTGTCAGGAGCCATTTTATTATTATGTTTTTCAGCAGAACAGTAGTATTTGATTTTTCCCTAGATGCATGACCTGTCTAGTTTCAGGTTTTTGGCCATCAGAAGTGTCAGGTATGGGTTGCATTTCATGAAGTGGACCATAAATCTAACCAGACAGCGGTTGGTTACCCACACAACTTTTCCAGGGCTTATCCTTCCCTAAAGTGCTTTAGGAAAATAATTTCTTTCTTTTCATTATTTAGGGTCTGAGATAAAGTTCAAGAGTTTTTTAAGACGCTGACTAGAGTGTAAGAGGCTGGATTTGTGGTCTGCAAAATGTTAGTGAGTTTGGGAAAATGCTTCATTATAAAAATCTTGCCAACAAGCTCAGTCCAGTTGCCAACAGATCCCAGCGTGTAAAACCGCTACGCGAAGCTCAACACACAGGATGCGGGCTTTTTTAGGAAAGCAACAGGAGACTGCTCAAAACCTGCCGCCGACCAGCCGCCCTAGCGGCAGCTATAAGTGGGAGGCGCTGTGGGCGGGGCCACAGAAGCCAGCGCTCGCTGTTCATTGGCTTCCGCGCCGGAAGCTGCGGTGTGGTCCTGCTGCGCACGCGCCCTCCCACGTGCTCCAGGACGCGGCCTCCGGGGAGGTAGCCGGTCAGCACCATGCTGCGCCAGAGTGCTCTTCGGGTGCTGGCGAGCTCCCGGGTGGGCTGCGGCTGTCGCCGCTACGGTTCCGGTCCGAGCGCCCGCGGCGACGCTGGAGAAGCGCGGGCCTACTTCACCACACCCATTTTCTACGTGAACGCCGCGCCGCACATCGGGCACCTGTACTCGGCGCTGCTGGCCGATGCCCTGTGCCGCCACCGTCGCCTCCGTGTTCCAGGCTCTGCGTCCACGCGGTTCTCCACCGGCACTGACGAGCACGGCCTGAAGATCCAGCAGGCGGCAGCCACCGCGGGTCTGTCCCCGACTGAGCTGTGTGATCGAGTGTCTGCCCAGTTCCAGCAGCTTTTCCGGGAGGCTGGCGTGTCCTCCACCGACTTTATCCGCACCACGGAGGCCCGGCACCGGGTGGCGGTGCAGCACTTCTGGCGAGTGTTGGAGGCCCGGGGTCTCCTTTACAAAGGGCTTTATGAAGGATGGTATTGTGCCTCCGACGAGTGCTTCCTGCCTGAGGCCAAGGTCACTAGGCAGGTGGGTCCTTCCGGGGATCCGTGTCCTGTGTCTCTTGAGAGCGGACATCCTGTCTCCTGGACTAAGGAAGAAAACTACATTTTTAGGCTTTCCCAATTTCGAGAACCACTCCAGCGATGGCTTCGAAACAACCCTCAGGCGATCACCCCGGAGCCGTTCCACCAGACGGTTCTTCAGTGGCTCGAGGAGGAGCTGCCTGATTTGTCCGTTTCTCGAAGGAGTAGTCACCTGCACTGGGGCATTCCAGTTCCCGGGGACGATTCGCAGACTATCTACGTGTGGCTGGACGCCCTGGTTAACTACCTCACTGTAGTTGGCTACCCTGGTGCAGATTTCAAGTCTTGGTGGCCAGCCACATCTCATGTCATAGGTAAGGACATTCTCAAATTTCATGCCATTTACTGGCCTGCCCTTCTCCTAGGGGCCGGATTGAGGCCACCACATCGCATCTATGTTCACTCGCACTGGACAGTGAGTGGCCAAAAGATGTCCAAGAGCTTGGGTAACGTGGTGGATCCCAGGACTTGCCTTGATCGCTATACTGTGGATGGCTTCCGCTACTTTCTCCTTCGGCAGGGAGTTCCTAACTGGGACTGCGACTACTATGATGAAAAGGTAGTTAAATTGCTGGACTCCGAGCTGGCAGATGCCTTAGGAGGTCTTTTGAACCGGTGCACCGCCTACAGAATAAATCCTTCAGGGACCTACCCGTCTTTCTGCGCTGCCTGTTTCCCCAGAGAGCCAGGGTTAAAGGGGCCTTCGGTTCGCGTGCAGGCCGAAGACTATGCGCTTGTGAGTGCAGTGACCTCTTTGCCCAAGCAGGTAGCAGACTGTTATGATGACTTTCAGATCTATAAGGCTTTGGAGGCAGTATCCAGCTGTGTTCGGCAAACTAATGGTTTCATCCAAAGGCATGCACCATGGAAATTGACCTGGGAAAGCCCTGCGGATGCCCTCTGGCTGGGTACTGTACTTCATGTGGCCTTGGAATGTTTGCGAGTTTTTGGAACCTTGCTTCAGCCTGTTACTCCAAACTTAGCCGATAAGCTGCTGTCAAGACTGGGAGTCTCTGCCACAGAGAGAGGCCTTAGAGAGCTCCAGTTCCTACCTCGGTTCTATGGACACCCATGCCCCTTTGAAGGGAGAAAGTTAGGACCCGACACTGGGCTTTTGTTTCCTAGACTGGATCAATCCAGGACTTGGCTAGTTAAAGCCCACAGGACCTAGAAACAGTCCTAACCCTTATTGGCTGATAGTAAATGAGCAAGTGTATTCTTTTTGCATTTTCAGGAAAGTTAAAGTCGTGTCCAGAAAGTGTTGTATCAAATGAGTACGTAAATCATACACGAGTCCTTAAGAAAAGAGCCTTTCAGGTACCAGGAACCTAACCCACCCCTTTTCATTTCTATGTGCCACTAGCCACGTTCTTTGTTTGCCAGCCTCTCTGAGGAGGATGGTTGACCAAGAGACTAAGGTTCTGATACTGATCCTTCTCATTGGACCTTCTCCCAAACCATGGTCCTGATAATTATCACAGCCACTCCAGCTGAAACTAGGGCTGCAATCTCTGGCCCATTTTCACAGGTCAGCCCTACTGTTAGACACAGTGGGTCTCCTGTTAAAGAGATTCTTCTACTTGAACTTTAGGAGCCACTGTCCTAGACTACGTGACTTTTGCCCATGTTCATTCTCATTTTTTTTAAATTGCTGGTCAGTCAAGCAGTTGTGCTTTGTAATACAGCACTTCATCCAGTAGATGGCTCTGCTCTTACACATTCAACTTATGTGTGTGGGTTCAGAAGACAATTATTTTAGCCATCTAAAGTCACAGGTCTTTAGGGTCTTATTTTTCTTAAAGCATAACTTTGGAACCACTGCTATTTTAACAACCCAAAGATACTAGAACTCTCATCTTAAAATCTGAAAAATGACTTGTACAATAAGTAATAATAGGTTATTTATATGATAAAACTGTATGTAATGCTCTCTAGGTACATTGTGCAAGTATTAAATTTTAGTAATGATTCTATGTGTAGTACATCTGTAGAGCCCTCAAAAGGCTTTATTTCCTGACATCCATAATTTACCTCATAATTACTTTTGGTTAATCAGGATATGTAATACAATATAGAAATTATGTAATAATTGTTAATGTTTATGTTAAAGTAAATTTTGTTGTTTACCTCTCTTCTTGAGACAAGGTTTCACCATATAGTTTTAAGCTTGCCTCAAATTCATCAGTTTCTCCTTGGCCTTTCAAGTGCTGGGATTATAGGGTTTGCCACCATGCCTGTCTTTCTTTTGTTATTAAAGTTTGTAAGTACCTTATTTAGATTTGTTCAGTTATATTTGTTGAAGATAATGTTGAAGGGAGAAAGTGATCAGTGTTCAGAATTGTCAAGGATTCAGGGCTTTCTCCAAGCTTCCATAAAGAACACCCAAAGATGTTAAAGTAACAATTAGTTCAGTGACTAGAAAGTACTGTCACTGTTAAATCTTTACAGATAATGGGACAGCTAAGCCACAGTTGTTAAAATGCAAGCTTACTTTCGAACATCTATTGTAAGTATGGTCTGAAGTAGAAAGGCTCACCATGAAATTAACAGTTGTGCTGGCAGTTTCTCCCAGACTTTAAGGGCCACTGTTCTGCTCTAGTTTCTGTTAGCAAAGTGACAGGTTGTAGGTTAGAAAGCACTGTTTGGAAACAAATGCTTGAAGGCATTCTAAAGGTAGAAGGAGCATTTCCGTAAGTGTACCTTTGGACCCCTTGTATCATTTTGTGCTTTATATAATTCCAGGGCATATTCTACCTGCTGGGATCAGTGAGGTAGACTTCTGGGGTACAGGGCACAGTCTTCTTAGGTCGTGTTTCTCTGGAAGGAAGACGTGTAGAAAAGCAATGAGATCCTAACCTCTCCTTTGGTGAGCCCTTACTGCAGTGTTCCTCCATAGACCCATTGTGGCTTCCATAGGTAATCTTCCTCATATCCAGTGGAGCTTGGCTTGCTGTTATTTGTGAAGGCATTTAGCTAGCGTTAGACACTAGGAGACAGGAGACCAGAAAAGAGATGGCGCAATTATAGCAGCCAAATACTTCTAAGTGGAAGAATGTGAACTGGATCAGGAAGGTCAGAGAGATTTCTGTAATAGGCACATCCTGTAAACAGCCTTTGTTGTACACATTTCTGTTTGGCTTGACACAGCAGTTTAAAATTGCCAGGTGGAGAGTTACATTTAACTGGAGGGTTTGTACTTCCAAGGTGAGAGGCTGTGGGCATCTTAACCACTTCTGGGAGAAGGGAATAAATGGGGAGATTTGTAAGATTCTCCATTCCAGAAATGTTAGTCCTTTTTGTGGCATCTTATAGAATCTTTTGCTATCTCAGAATACTCTTGTGATCCCCAAATACTCATTTTGGTGTACTCTTGGAGGCAGTATTACAGGAAGTGACAGCCCAGCTTAGATCAGGTTTTCAAGGGCTGACACATTAGGAAGCAGCGATTGTGCTTAGTGGTAGAGCACTTAGCTGGCATGGAGGCTCCTGGGTCAATCTGAAGTGCAAACAAACTACAGATCTCATCTCTCCAGACTTCTGTCCTCTATCTGAAGTCATGGCAAGCAGCAGCAGGTAACCTTGTGTTAAATAGTATTATTGTGTATTGCCTTCTACAGTGGGCACTTTGCTAGCTGGAAAATCCATGGCTGTAGAAGCAGCAAGTAGACACAATCTTTGATTGCACCAAAACCTTAGTCATTTTGTACAGACATTTTTCTTGAGGTGTGAACAGGCTCATAGACTGAAGTTGATGCTGAAGTGTGTAAGTGCACAGAAGATGAGTCCTCGAGTACAAATTTGTTTAAAGGATTTTGTTTTGGTCAAAGTTATACTTGTAATTGCAGAGAGTTCTTTAGCTTTAGAAGTTCTGATACTGGAGTTGGCATTAGTTCATGTTGTAGGCTTCAGGAAAGGATAATTGAAGAAGCAGAAGTAGGTGAGATTATACAGATTATAGTAGGGACTGATGACTTAACAGTTCTCTGACTGCTCTATCTCTACCAAGTATAGTGGCAGTCAGTGTGCTGTACTGCTGTCAGTCACCCGGAGTTATAGGGGAGGCTAGGTCTCTTCAGTAAGATGTGGTCAGTGAACATGCCGCTTTATAATTGCCTTCTCAAGGCAGTTTCCCCTCTTCTGAGGTCAGCTGTGGTAGTTCTCTGTGTTAGAAACTTTGGTGCGTCTTACCTCATGTTACCCAAATATTTGGAGATAGGAGAATGTGATTGTGACTATAGCCACCGTTGTTTTTGCAGCAAAGTTTTACTATACTAGTTTGGGGGTGGGGAGAAACTAGGGTCTTATTAGGGTACTCAAGAACGGAATGTAGAAGAAAGCTTTCAACTCTCCTCCAGAACTTGCAGCGTACACAGCTGATCCTGTTTCCTCTGCTGGAGCTTTGGATAGGACTGGTGAACTTAAAGTTTTGGTGTGTCTCTTTGTAAGAATAAGAACAAAGCAAGAGCTGGGGCGAGGGGTACAGGGATATGTATTGTAGAAGTCAGAAGATGGTATGAGGTGTTTGTCCTGACCTCACCTCATGAGTCCAGATCTCTTTACTCCTGAGTAAGCCAGGCTAGCTGGTCCTCACATTTCTGGTGATTCTGTTTCCACCCCCTGCCCCCCTTCTTCTGGGGCTTGCTGGGGTTATAGGTGCTTGTACTACTTCTGTCTGGAATCTGGGGATCCCAGCTTGGGGAGGCAGGCTCACAGGGAACTTCTTTTTATCTACTGGGTCATTCTTACCCCAGGACTGGTGAACTCTTAACAAGGAATATAGTGATGTGGTTAATAATTAAGAGCTACAACAGTGACTACTAAATCATGGTTAATTAAATCACATTTTGTACTTATATATGTCTTATTTCTGGAGACAGGGTCAAAGCTCTGTTGGCTTAAATTACCAGTAAATATTTTGAGCAGATAGGAAGAGGCAAACAGGTATAAAGCTGAAGTTGGCTTTTTAATTTTTATGTAGTTTTGGGCTACCAAGGATACTGTATTTGGATTTAAGGAGAAATCTAACAGGAAAGAGTTTAGCATACTACAACTGTTTAAGGTGGTTGTGAGTTTTAACCTGTATTTCATGATGAGAGACAGGATTACACTGTGGGTCTGGTAACTGGCAACCTTTTGCCTCTGTGTATGAGTTGCTATTGGTAGGCTTAGCCACACCTAGACTGTTGTCAAAGTAAGCTACAGTATAGATGTTTCATCCCTAATGAAATGAACTGTTTACAGCAGATATCATGGGTTTAAAAAAATGTAGGATGGTGTGAGTTGTGACAACATTTCAGGAAAGAATGCCAACTTCAGGAAGGAGATTGAAGTCCCAGTGAGTCTGTCCTTTCGTCACTAAGGACATTTAGTTGATGAACGACTCAAGCGGGTAACTGGGGAAGCTCTAGGAACAACTCAGCATGCGGTGGGAATTTGAATGGATCAACACCCCTTTCCTTTTGCAGCCATTGTTAGCTGAGAATCACCAAGATACTGAACATAAAGCTGACTTTAAAAGACATGTGATCACAATTACATGACCTCAATTCAGCAATTTAATTGAAACAACTAATTTCTTATTTTTTTCCCCTAAGTTACCCCCATTCCATGTACTCCTGGCTGTTTTGGCTTATTTAGACAAGTCTGGCCTTGAACTCATAGAGATCCATCTGCCTCCACCTCCCAATTGCTAGGGATTAAACGCTGCCACTAGGCTGGGCCAGGGCCTGACAAAAATATTTTTAAAGAGGTAGTAGTTTAAGCTTTTTTTTTTTGACAATTAAATAAGATGATTTTAGTAGTTAGTAGTTTCCTTTGAACTAGTCTAGAACCTTCTATTGGTTAAAATCTGTAGATATTGCCAAAAGCAACTTAAGGAACTTTTTTTGACTTCCCAATTTAGGGGAATAACAAAGAGTTCAATATGACAGGGGATAGCAGTGGGTTAGGAGAGCAGAAACTGGAAGCTGAGCACTTAGTTCTTCCAACACACACAAGCAGGAAAACAAGAAGAGGAAAAAGAAACAATACCAAAGGCTTCCAGCAAAACTCCACC
>PVIH01026342.1:0-18935 GCA_004025045.1 Sigmodon hispidus | reverse complement strand
AGGATGAAGGCGAGGATGACTAGCACAGAAGACTGATGGATTCCAACCTGCTTTTTTAATTTTCTTTTTATTTTTTTAATTTCCTCCAGTCCCTGGGAGCAAGTTGCAGTCCTTTCCCCCCCTCCCCAGTCCCTCTTGTGCTCAGTTGCCCTGTTTTTGAGGTCTCTTCTCAACACCATGATTCTCAACTTATTTTGGGAAAAATATCTTGAGCAAATACAACGAGAAAGAATCTCCAAAAAAAAAAAAAAAAAAAAAAAAAAAAAAAAAAAAAAAAAAAAAAAAAAAAAAAAAAAAAAAAAAAAAAAAAAAAAAAAAAAAAAAAAAAAAAAAAAAAAAAAAAAAAAAAAAAAAAAAAAAAAAAAAAAAAAAAAAAAAAAAAAAAGAAATAGACAAGTAACTAAGACAGTCACTATTATTTTGAGTTTCCTGAGACTTGTGGACAAAATGAATCCTCGCTTATGGTGATGATGAGTTGTGTGGTTTTGAGATCTATTTCTATATTGTTTTTTTTTTCCGCTTTTGTGTGTGTGTTTGTGTGTATTTAGTGCAAGTGTCTGTATTTATGCATTGAGAGGCCAGAGGAGGATATCACATGTTTTTTCTCTATCTCTTTCTACCTTTTCTGTTTTTTTGTTTTTGTTTTTGGTGGCGGAAAGCTTTATGTGGACACAATGGCTTACTGAGCTTGAATCTCGATGTTTCCGCTAGACTGGCTAGGCAGTGTGTATGTCTGGAATTGACCCGTATCTATCCCCATTCCCAAACACAACTTGAGGGTGAGAGGCATGCATAGCCATGCACAGGTTTGATGTAGGTACTGGGGATTTGAATTCTAGCCCTCCTGCTGCTACAGCAACCACTCTTACTTAAAGAGCTATGTCTGTGACCCTCCATGCGAAGGCTGGCAGAGGAGAGAGAAACCGAAGTATGCCCTTCTGCTCTGCTGGACGTGGCACCAGCTCAGCACTGAGGTGTGTCCAGGTGTAGCTGGATGTCCTTTCCTTCAGTTGGGTGACCCCAGCTAATTCCTGTCACACTCTCTCCTCTCTTAGGGATAGTAGTCACTGCTGTTGAAATCTGGATTTTCTTTCTCTACCTTTACAGTTTTCTATTCTTTTAGATCCCATTTATTAAATTTCTCCTTTATGAAATACTTGGAAGTATTTGGATTTTTTTCTGATCAGGCCCTGACTCACAGTAATAGATATAACATATCAGGTAAACATTCTCCCTGCCTCCTCACAGCCTAAAGTGGCCAGGATTCTCCTTAAAAATAAAATAATAATGCTGGAGAGAAGGCTCAGTGGTTACGAACATTTGCTGCTCTTCCAGAGGATCGAGGTTCAGTTCCCAGCACCAACATGGCAGCTCATAACTGTCTGTAACTTCAAGGGGTCCAATGTCTTCACACAGACATACATGTAGATAGAACATCAATGCTCATAAAAGAAAAATAAATACATTTAAAAAATGATAAAGCTGAGGTCCAGAGAAGTTGTATGGCCTGGCAAAATCATGTGGCAAGTGAAGCAGCTAACTTCAAAACCAATTATCCACATCACTAACTTTACAGGACACTGACCTCTGTGGATTTCTCTTTCAAAGAGTAATGATTTGATCATGTCTGCTTGTAAAGGTTTAGACACAAAAATTCCTCACATTAGGTGACTCCATGCCACGTACTTAGCTGTCTTCCATGACTAAGACTCCTCCCCAAAGTAAGCTGATACCCTTCAGGTTCCTTCGGCCTTGGGAAAAGGTTCTGACCTTCCTTAAGGTTCCTTCCCACTTTGGGAAAGTCCTTCAACACCCTTCAGTTAAATCTTAATTATTATTCAAGGACCACATTTACTCATTCATAAAATGTTTACTGAGTGCTTAGTATGTGCCCAGGAGCAGGGTCTGGGGCAGAGCCAACATGAATGAGAATCTGTTCTTTTTCTCAAAGAACTCATTGTCTAGAAGGAGAGACAGGTATATAAAATAATCAAAGCATACATGCAAGAAATGCCTTCACGAAACCCAGGAGCCTTGAAGCACAATGAAGAGGCAGATTTTGAGCTGGGTCTTGAAGAGTAAGTAGGAGTCTGGCAGGTGGAGGGGGTTGGCAGAAGCCTTCAGACTGAAGGAAGCAACACACACACACACATACACACACACACACACACACACACACACACACACACAAGAGAATAAGGACACAAAACACTGTGCTTAGCAAGTGGGGTCCAGCTTACACCAAGTATAGAGTTCGGAACATTGTTTATTTACACAAATATTTGCATATTTTTCACCTATCCACAAGCATAATTAATTACATGCCTATATTTTATTTATTTTCACTTTTTGAGGCAGTGTCTCACTGGGTAGCTTAGGGTAGCTTCAAATTCATGATCCTCCTGCTTCTGCCTCACAAGTGTTAGGATCTTGGATATATAACTATACCTGGCCATACATACCTATACCTTATAAAGACACTATATGCTTGTGTATACACATACACAGACCTACCTCCCTATAATGTCATATGTAGTCTATGTGTGAACATAAGGACATGCCTGTATCTTCATTTTTTCTATTTTGGATATTATAATAAATCATCCCACTAAATAAAAGAAGAAAGATGAGCGGAAAGCAAGGAAATCTAATTTCCCAGATCACATTTGGCACTTCAGACTGTGCAATAGCACACACCTAGTGGAAAATGATTGAAAACTGAGCCACAGGCACATAGCTCTGTACAAGGACATTCCTTCACCAGGAAAAGCCTAAATGGACCTTGAAGTCTCAAGTTCCTTTCTGGAAAGCTATTAAAGAACATGTCCCGTACTTGTTAGCATTTCAGTTGAAGGTAAGATATGGGTAATAAGGTTGGAGAGATGGCTCAGACGTTAAAGCCTAGGCTAGCAACCAAAAAGATGTGGGTAATAAAGGAGATTTTCCACTGAGCAGAGGCAGTTTGCATCTATCAGTTTGCGAAATGACTACCCATCCAAAATTCCATTCACTCCATGCAGTGGTGCTCAGCAAGAAAAAAGTAATCAATTGTATTTAATGCTGCTCAGGGGTCTCCAGAAAGCCCAAGCTCAATGCAAGTTCATTGCTGCCTTCCTCTTTCTGCAAGGCTGCTGCTCCATCTCACAGGATTGCGGGCCTCCAGGCTCTAATGTGAGAAGACCGCTGCCCTCTTGAGCTGTCTACTTCTCCAGCTGCCATTACCTGCAGGAGACCTGCACAAGATTGTACCCATAACCTTTCCATCATGGAGACGGAAGGGACTCACAAGACCTCTATCATAGCCAAAGGTTTAAGCAGTTAATGGTTGCTAGGTATGAATGGTGTATAAGGCCCCCCCTCAACATTTATAAGCAGTTAATGGATGCTGAGAGAGACTTTTGTTTTTCAGTGATATTGTCACTCATGATTTGCTTATGTTCTTATAGGTAACCCCCAACTCATGTTTCTCTAGGTAACCCCAGGTGAACTCACTGGTTCACTAAACTGTAAACCTGGGTAGAATCCTTTCTTTGTGTCTGCCACTGGGCACTTTATCCAAGGTTCACACTGTTCACTTCTCTTCAGAAAAAGGTCACAAAATTTGGGTGTTCAAGGGGAGTTCTTGTGCTGTCCTCACATCCAGCTCAAGTCCCCAACCAGCTCTCTGATGGGCTAGGGTGACCTTGGGACAGGTCACTTGTAAGGTCACTGAAGACAAGCAGTTCCTACATACTCACTCAGTTCCTGGGAAACAATTACAAAATTTTCTTTTAGCAGGCAGTAGTGGCACACACCTTCAGTACTAGCACTTGGGAAAACAGAGGTGGATCTCTAAGTTCAAGACCAGCTTGGTCTACAAAGAGAGTTCCAGGAAAGTCAGAACTACACAGAGAAACCCTGTCTTGAAAAAAAAAAAATACATATTTTCTTTTAAAAAACACCTCCTTGCATTTTTCCTTCTTGATTTCCTAATTTTCTGTGACCACTCTAGCCTCATGAAATGACACAAGTCATCTTGGTAAGGAGGAGTTGATGGTGTGAGAAGTCCACAGGTGAAGGAGAAAGAGTCTCTTGGAACCAAGAAGAGCCTCTTGGAAGAAGGTGAGTTCTTGAGAAGAAGCAAACGAGCCTTGTTGTCTGTAGCCTGGAGCCCTAGGGGTGAGGTGAGAGAGTTGCTTGACTGGATTACAGGTGAGTTTGAGGAGACACAAGGGCTTGTCCTTGTTTCTCTGAGATGATCGGAGTTAGACAGAGAGAGGGCAGCATGCCAGGCAAGGTGCTGAGGTTTGGGGGTTGGGGGTGGGGGTGGGGGTCAGAGACTCTTCTGCAGTTACTAGGGTTACTAGTCTTGATTGACAAGGGAAGAATTCTTGGATTTCTGTGTTCCGAGAAAAGGTTGTGGGAAAGAGAGAAATATGAGAAATGTCAACTAACTCCCCCAAAACATGGTGAGTCAGACCTACTGGAAGGAGTCAGAGGTACCCCGGCTCGGCCTCTGTAGAATTCCTAATGCCTAAAAGAAGGGAGGTTTTCAGAGGCCCTTGAATTGGGCCACCTCAAGAAACTGGCAGCGGGGTTCCCCAGCCACAGAGACATGCACAGGCCACCAGCAGCTGAAGCAAGCATCACCAAATAAAACAGACTTTTTAAAAGCTGGGAACCATAGCAGTGGCTATCAGCTAGAGATAAGATCAGAACAGCCGTGTATCATCCCAGACTGGCAAGGAATCAGAGGTCCAGATGGGAACCCATCACCCTCTAAATCCTAGGATAGCCCAAGTTACCTTCCAGCTAACGCTAACCTTGGGGGAGGTCAGAGAGGAAAAGAGGCTAGATCTAACAGGTAAGTATCCCACAGAGGGCAAGCTGAATAGACATATTAAAGGTGCTGAGCTCAATGTTTTCAAGTACATGCTTTGCCTTTTGCCCATTGGGACGGAAGTTACCAAGCAGACATACAATCTTTTTTTTTTTTTTTTTTTTTTTTTTGACATGGGTCTCCCTTTGGCTGGTGGCTCACACTTGCAGGCCCAAGTAATCCTTTCATCTAAGACCTGAGTAGCTGGGAATCCAAGCTCATACTACTGTGCCTTTGTCTCAATAATAATAATCTTAAGAAACCATCTAGATGAATCAATGATCTAGAATTTATGCTGACCTAAATTGATAATCAGATTCACTAGTCCACTAGGAGATTCAATAATTTTCTGATTAGCCAAATGTTAACGAAAGCTTGAAGATAACAAATTATCGGTAGTCTATACTTTGACCTACACACACTCAATTCTTTTATTTACATATGCCTCAATTCCACTTCAAAGATCTGCTTGTCAACTACTGGGAGGGGGATATTTTATTTTTGTGTCCTTCGTGTGCCCTTAAAATTTTTCTCTGCCGTGATCTGCCTATCATCAGCTGACCCTTTTGATCTTTGAATCACACACTTTGCAGTACTGACAAGTCAATTATTAAGGATAAATAATTCTTACCACAGGGAGCAGTTGAGCCTAGTTTATCATTGTCTGCATGCCATGTTCCTAGAAATCTTTTGGCAGTTTATCTCTTCTCAAGTTAGCAATCCAGATCTCTCTATAACTCACTCCGGTCACTGCAGTTACTATTCTACAGATGACATAAGTTGGAGCTAAGTAGGATCAGGACGAAAAACAAAGGTTGTATGTCTCGGCTGTGATTATCCTTTGCCAAAGCAGTTAATGACCTTCACTTTGCAAACACCAAGGGTAAATGTTGAGCTTTTCATTGACTTTTTAACACCACCCCAAACATTTCCCACTTTTCACCTTGTTTTGCATTACCAACTCTTTTTTTTAAAAAAAAAAAAAACAAAAAAAACTTTATTTTTTTTTATTTATTTGCCTTGGTGTTTGTATGGAACTGGGAACTGGAACTACAGACAGTTTTGAGCTGCCATGTGGGTGCTGGGAATTGAACTCCGGTCCTCTGGAAGCGTGGTCAGTGCTCTTAACCGCTAAGCCATCTCTCCAGCCCCGCATTACCGACTCTTGACGATTTTCTAATTTAAAGTCTCTCTTCTTGTACCCTGGATTCTCTGCCTTTTCTTCTCTTTGCACCCTGACATGCTAAAGAGCCCCAGGTCTCACTCACCGCTTGCATTTCTCTTTGTTATCTCACTTTCTTTCTTTTTTTTTTTTTTTTAAGATTTGTTTATTTATTATGTATACAGAAGAGGGCACCAGATGTCATTACAGATGGTTGTGAGCCACCATGTGGTTGCTGGGAATTGAACTCGGGTCCTCTGGAAGAGCAGTCAGTGCTCTTAACCTCTGAGCCATCTCTTCAGCCCGCTATCTCACTTTCTAAGAGTTCTTATTGAGGGCCAAGCTTTTAGCTACCGAACTGTAAGTCCTAAATTCACGTCTCTATTTCCAGGATCTGTAGTTTAGATTATCCAAGTCTACTTAGATATTCAAAGGTATCTCAAACTAAACACATACTTTTCAGTCAGTCTTCCTGGTTCCCACATGTTTTCTCAGTTGGGGGCATAATGACAACTCTCCTAGTTTGGCTTCTGCTGTTGTGATAAAGACTGATGAAATGCT
The DNA here is from genome assembly GCA_004025045.1 of Sigmodon hispidus. Classification (NCBI taxonomy): domain Eukaryota; kingdom Metazoa; phylum Chordata; class Mammalia; order Rodentia; family Cricetidae; genus Sigmodon; species Sigmodon hispidus. Next base: position 12,354 of record PVIH01026342.1, on the reverse strand, counting down.
ACTTAAGAAGAAAAAAGTTTATTTGGTTTTTATGTCCCAGTTACAGCTCATCATCAAGAGAAGCCAAGGCAGGAACTCAAGTAGAAACAGGCACCACAGAGGAATGCTACTTACTGGCTTGTTTTCCATGGCTTGCCCAGCTTGCTTTTTTATACATCCAGAATACTACTTGCCCATCGATGGCACCACCCACAGTGTGTTGACCTCTCCCACATTAATTATTAATCAAAAAAAATGCCTTACAGGCTTTCCTAGAGGCCAATCTGATGAAGATATTTTCTGTATGGAAGGTCCCTCTTCCCAGATGACTCTATCTGTGCTAAATTGATACCAGCACAATAGCTTTTACTTGGTCCTTTTCATGCTCTGATGCTGCCTCTTCTGGCTGTAGCCTTAACTTGACCTTGACTTACTGTTTTTTATCTTGCTTTAAGCCACTAGAGACCTGTGGTCTTGCTTTGCCGAGTATTCAGGTTCTGCCCTATGTTTGCTGGTTTCAAATTATAAGCTTTACTCAGATCCAACTTTTGTTAACCACAACAGATTCTTTGGTCTACAAGGTTCTGTGTGTTCATTATCCCACGTTACTGTTCACTTGATGGCTTAGATTTATTTATTCATTCTTCTTACATTTGTTTATTTTGTGTATACCTTTGTGCATTGCTTGGTCACATCTGTGAGGTCAAAGGACCACTTGGAAGTCTCTTCTTTTCTTCTACCATTTGGGTATCAAGAATTGAACTGAGGCCATCAGGCTAGGGACAAGAGCCTTACCCACTAAACCATCTCCCTAGCCTGATGCCTTTGTTTTAATGAAAGCTTCAAGTCTTTAAATTATGGTTTCTGTACATGTTCTCCTGTGAAGCAGTCTGTCAGTTTCATGAGTTTCATGGCTTGTGGAGTACACATCAAGAGAAAATGTGTCAAGTCTTCACTATTTCCCTGGTCTGTCTTTAAGAGATTATCATACAGCAATGGCTGAGAGTTTATTCAACATATGATTAGCCTTAGCTGTTTGAAGCATGTTTTGAGAAAGATTTTGAGTCCTTAATCTAAGAAGAAAATCAATTCTGTTACCAGTTGACCATGGACATCATATGGGACCATATCCACGTTGGGGAAACCTTGCTTCATGTGTTGACCATGCAGCTGGTTTGTGTGGAGGAGATCTATTGAAAATAGGTCATTGGGGCCAGTTTATGTTTAGAAAAGATGGGCACTGGTTTAAATATCTGGTATGAGTCAGCTAAAACATAGCTGAGGCTGGATATCCTGAGGGCTGTGAGTCAGCACAAAATAGCTAACACCAGATCTCCAGGGAACCCCAAAGTAAACAGTGAGGTAATTGTTTGTTTAACTATTTTTGGCCAAATGCCACTTTTGTGTGAGTTTTTATGAATAAGACTTTGAGGCCAGAGATATTAACCTTAATTAGATCCAGAGTCTTATACTTCACCAGCCTGCTTGTATGTGTCTGTCTGTGGGCCTGTGAACTCTGTGTAGCCTGTATACCAGCCTAAGTGTATGCCTGTATCTGATTGTGTGTGGCCTGTGTGTGCCAGCATATCCCCAGGTGTTTGCTGGAGGCTGCCTGCCTAGCAGCCTGTGTGTCGATGAATAAAACATGTCTTGTCTGCCCACGGCTTCTCAAAAGCTCTTTGACCTCCTGGCCTCCTGTGACTATCCTTCTTTCCTGGCATCAGAGTTTGGACCTCACACCTCCTGGGGCCCTAGAGACATGTGCACTGGTGTGCTGTAAGATCCAGGTCTAGTTAAGCATTCCATGATGAGATTTCCTCTATCGACTGCAATGAATCTGGTTTCTTCTCATTTCCAGAAAGCAATATTTTATCATTTGTTTTTATTTGCAGGTTTTTAGGCTTCATTTTTTAGCTTCAAATTTTAAGCCAATGTATCTTCTCTTTGTCTCAGCACCACAGACTGTTTCCCACTCTGTCATCTAGTAACAATGTGAACATTCTAGTTCCATCCAGCCACGTCTCAGCAGTAACTCTGCCTTCTTTGTTTCTCTGTTCTCTTAGCCTTTTGCCTCCCACATTTCTTCCCAGAGTCATTTCTTCTTGACGTTCAGGCACAATTGGCAACAAATGCTGTACTTAACATGGGTTTTTGCCTTTGGATTGGAGCACTTGTCTACCAGGGTTCTCCTGGCATGCTGAGCTGAGGGATGGGCACCAAGCCTTTCAGAAAGCTGGAAAAAAAAAATCCCACAAAAATCTTTCAAGTGGAACAATGGACTGATAGCAAGAACAATGCAAAAGGCTCCAAAACATATTCATAGAGTCACTAAATTTAGTCCATTGTTCCCACACCTCTTTCCTAGTCTTAAAATGCCAGAATCTCCCATCTCAAAGGGAGGACTGACTGAGGTGCCAATTTTTACTTTGTAAGAAAAGAAAAATTTAGGAGAATTATTCAAGTTATTTAATAGGAAAGGAATCTATTTTTCTGTTGCAGTGATAAGATACCATAACCAAAGCAACTTATTAACAAAATAAATATTTAATTTGGGTTCACAGTTCCAGAGGGTTGTGATAGGAGACGTGGCAGCAGAAACCAGGTGGTGCTGAATCAGTAGCTCACATAATCAGGAGACAGAGAGCGGTAACAGGAAATGGAGTAGGCTTTGGAAACATTAACACCAGCTCCCACTGACAGCCCCACTCCAATAAGACACACCTCCTAATGCTTCCCAAACAGTTCCACCAACTGTGGACCAAGTACTTAAGCACACTGGCCTATTTTGTGTGGTGGGGTAGGGTGTGGAAGGGTGGGGTGTGGTGAAGGGTACATTCTCACTCATACCATCACATAACTTTTGTGGCCCATGTTTAATAATGCATATATATTGTATGATTAGGCCCAGGTTGACAGGCTGACCTCTCTGCTACTTGTGCGGAGGAAGGAAGTCCACCAGTAGTCATGCCAGCCCGAGGGACACCTCTGCGTATACCCACTCTCCTTCCTCTTGTCCTCCCCCCTTCCCACCATCTTCCTGACCCCTGACCCCTGACAACATGTCCTTGTGTCTCAAGCCCTTTCTCCCTTAGATTTATTTATTTCTTTTACTTTATTTATTTATTTATTTATTTATTTATTTATTTATTTGCCTTGGTGTTTGCTTAGAACTACAGACAGTTGTTAGTTGCCATGTGGGTGCTGGGAATCGAACCCGGGTCCTCTGGAAGAGCAGACGGTGCTCTTAACCGCTGAGCCATCTCTCCAGCCCCTCCCTTAGATTTCTTTATATTGACTGTCTTTGCTAATTTCCTTTATCATTCTTGGTCCCCCCCCCCTTTCCAGTCTTTTTTTCTCTCTTTTTCTGGCTTCCCTTCCCATAAGCCAAACTCTTGGTGTGGATTACCATTTCTTGCTCCAAGCAGGACTTCATAGACGGCATTGGTTCATATAACATGTATGAAGAACCTACTTTTGTTCTCAAAATATGGGCAGAAAGACTGAAAACGTGGCTGCTAGTCAGGAAAACCAAAATTTAACAAAATTAAAGAAAGTTTGTGAGACAACTAAAACAAATGATGACAGTAATTATGGAGGGCTATAGGCCTCCCTCCATGTGGCCTTCAAGTCACACCTTTCCCCGGCTTCCTGGCGTCAGTATTCTATGGGTGGTGTTTTCGGCTTCTTATGTCTTAGAATGGGATGAGAAGGGCTGGAGAGATGGCTCAGCGGTTAAGAACACTGACTGTTCTTCCAGAGGACCTGAGTTCGATTTCCAGCAACCACATGGCAGCTAACAACTATCTGTAGTTCTAAGATCTGACATGGTTATACATGCAGGCAAAACACCACATAAAAGATAACTATATTTTAGAATGGGATGAGAAACATTTTTTACTTCAGTAACTGGCTCCAGAATTCCTTTTAAGGTATCATTAAAAAAACAGCCATAAATCTGGGCATAGTGTTGCAGGCCTTTAATCCCAGAGCTCTAGAGGCAGAAGCAGGAGGTTCTCCTGGAGTTCAAGGCCAGCCTGATCAAGATAGAAAGTTACAGAACATCCAGGTCTACATAGACTTCTGTCTCAGACACTTAAAAAAAGACAAAAACAATAAAATATCTCAACAAACCAAACGGAGGCCAGACCTTAAGAGAATGTTTTAAGTGTGTTCCTTCCTGAAATACAAGGAAGAAAAAATAATGGCTGTAGAGAGAGAATCTACCAAGATAAGAGAGTGCAGAATTTGGTATATGAAGAATAGTACTAAATGCCTGGGGGTAGGTTTGAGGTCTTTTAAATGGGAAAACACAGTACTGGGTTTAAGGGCAGTTGTAATGCTATATTCCAGCCCCGCCCCCCCCCCCACATGTTTTAAAGTCTCCTGTGTCCAAAGCATGCCTCCTTAGCAGAGCAGCAGTCTAAGCCTGGCTGCCACACTGTGGATACACAGGATGTGGAGGAGAAGCAGGAGCCATAGCCCAGGTAGCTTGAGAGAACCTGGAGTCCCTGGGATTAGGGATCCACTGAAAGAGGCCTGGGGACTTTCTTGTTGGACTGAATCAGCTGTGGGCATGCTTATCTATATTGTGAGGATCCAGGAGAGCTCATGTGGAATTCTGGTTATATGCTTTTATGGTGGGAAATCATTAAAGAGAGAGATTTTGCCAGCACTGGTGGCACAGGCCAGTAGGATATGCTGAAGAGAGATTTTGTTACCATTTTGAGCTTGTCATCTTTTATTAGATGTCTAGTGCCTTTGTTAAGGTATCCATTTATCTTATTAAGTCCTCCTATACTTGGATCAAGGCTCCTCTCTCTCTCTCTCTCTCTCTCTCTCTCTCTCTCTCTCTCTCTCTCTCCTCTCTTTTTCCATATGTCATAGTTTCTTAGCCAGTTTCCAGATCTGTCTAGATTTCATTCCATTCTGTGTTCCATCCCCAGTAGACTGTGTTTGAGGAGTTAGCTTAGTTTAATATACAAACACTAATAGCTAACATTTCCTGGTGTTTACTCTTCATACTGTTCTATGGGGTAGTGGAATGGAGCTGCACAATGGTACTCAGCATCAGATTTCTCCTTCTGGTAAACCTTACTATTCCAGGAAGGCAAGAAATCACCAAACTGCTCTCTGAAGATGGAGCTTTTGCTGGGATTCTGCATGAGAATCTTCACTGTGAAATGGAGGCAGTACACTATGGCTGTGTTGTTGATTCCATACACTACAGTTTTTAACTCACTGAATCTGGGAGAGTCCTCCTAATGCCCCACCTGAGCAGTTCTTCTAGATATTTTGATCATGATGCTCAACAGTTCTGGAAGCCCTTGCTGCTCTGGCCCTTCCAGTGAGTTCTGTGGGTACCCAGCTCTGTGCATTAAATTCCATTATCTCTGGGCTAAGAATGAAGCTTAGTGATACAGTGTTACCCTAGCATGCTTAAGGGCTGGGGTTTTTCTCCTACCTCCCCACTTTCCCTTCCTTCCTTCTTTCCTTCCTCCCTCCCTCCCTTTTATTTTACTGGAAGCCACCTTTGATGGTCTGCACTATGTCTAGGGCTAAGTTACTAGAGATCTGGAGAATGCAACTATGCATAAAGGTGTGTCTTGGGAAGGCGCCGAAGGGACAGTCAAGGAGCCATCTAGTGTTTCAGAAAGTTTGGTTTTGGTTGGGCTTGGGGTTAGCCAATAAGTACATTGAAGATAATGGGAGCTTTGTCTCTCATGAGTGAAGAAATTACACAGGGGGGATGGGCTAGGGTAATCCTGGCAGCAACTGATTGGAGCTGGAGTGTGGTCAAGAATTCAGAGGTTATTACAGATATAGATACAGATGTGTATGGCATGCTACATATGTATATATACATTTATAAATATGTATACATATAAAATATATGCATAATACATGGATACAATATATGTGTATGTATGTATATAAAATATATGCATGGGCTGGAGAGATGACTCAGGGGTTAGGAGCACTAGCTGTTCTCCCAGAGGACCCAAGTTCAATTCCCAGTGCCCACATGGCAGCTCACTACTGTCTGTAATTCCCGTTCCAGAGATCTGACACCTTCATACAATGCACATAAATAAAGCTAAATAAATTAAGAACAACTAAGGTTTTAAAAATATGCATATATACATGTATACAATATATGTGTGTGCATGTATATATGTGCCATACACATACAGAGACACACGTATATATGTGCATATATATACATATATATATATACTTGTGTGTGTGTGTACTCATATTTCTGTTTCCCAGTATTGCTTGCATGGAAGGCTTATAATTGGTGACACCTATCGAATAGGCTAGGGAAAATGCCATGTATGCCTGGAGCATTTCTGTTGTGGCAGAGAGTAATGTGACATATCTAGGAAACATAGGAGCCAGTTTGAAGGAGCTCATTAAGTGAAGCCTGGGATAACTTAAGCACCTATAGTGATGGTAACAGCTCTTAGCCCACAATCAAAGCAAGGATCATACTGACATCATTAAAGAATAAAGCAAAATGGTGACAGATAGGAACCATGTCTTATAACCAAGATACAGTGGAATTGTATAGCTTCAAAAATCACTCTTTGAAAATCACCTTCCTGTGTGGACTCGGGCAAGAAGCAGCACTGTGTGCTGAAGCTTGTAAGTGAAAATTCAACAGAGGAGAGTTAGGAAAATTGGCAGCCACTGCCTTTCGCCAGTGACTCAAATTAGTCGTTATCAATGAGATACATTGGCATTGTGTGACTGATGGTCATCATTCAGGGATTCTTGATAAAAATGCACAACTGAATCTACTCATTAGCAGATTAAAAGAATCTGGCTAGTAACTTTCAAAGGATGGCAAGGTCTTAAAAGACAATTAGACAGTGAAGAACTCTTTCAGGTTGTAGGAGACAAGATGTCAATGTGTAATGTGTGATCTTGGATTGGTTCATGGAAATTATTGGACATTTGGTAAATTTTGAAGGGTTTTGTGGGAGGATGTTAGTATTACATCAGTGCCTATTTTCTGATTATGATGGATATATATGTTATGTAGAAAAGTGTCTTTGTTTTTAAGAAACTCATATTGAAGGATTGGGGAACATAGCCCAGTTGACAGAGTGCCTGCCTAGCATTCACAAGGCACTGGTTCAAAACCTGACACAGAAATGGGGTGTATTAGCATACTCCTGTAATCACAGCAGTCAAGTGATGGAGGCAGGAAGAAGTTCAAGTTTAATTTAAGGTACTTAGTAAATTGGAGGCTAGTCAGGGAGACAGGAGACTCCACCAAACAATAACAACAAACCACAATGAATTATTTACTGGGTCATCATATGCCATCTGTTTTCAAATGTAAGAGTAAGAGAATAATAAAAGTATTGGAAAATAATAGCAGTTGAAACATTTTAGTAAATGTAATCTGTTTACATTCCCATCGTACCTGTAATCCAAAAGTGTGTGTGGAAAGAGATAACAGAGTTTTCATAGTTTTGGTCCCTGAATCAGATGACAGGCACTTTCTCACTTCTGTTGTTTTTTATTTGTATTTTTCATGCTATCTATAATGCAGAGACATTATATATATAATATATAATACATATACATATATATATATGAAAGGGACAGTAGTCACAACCTCTTCATGACTCTATTATCTGAAAACAGAGCCAATGACTTTGACTCCCAAACAAGATGGCCTTTTTCTAGCTCCCCTTTTAGTATTGCCCTCAGCCCTTTGCTCCAGTTAAATCTACATTCTAATGGTCTCTCATGGCCCAGATGTGCTTTTACTCACATCTGCCTTAGATTCTCTCTCCATCTCCTCCACCTTCTAAAATCCCTGCCATTAGACACACACACACTGCAACCAGTTCACATTGAAGATTTCTCTAATCCCTACTCTGACCACCCAGCCAAAATAAGCCTCTCTTCCAATGGTGCTTGTGAAACTTGGCAATTTTAAAATTCCAATGCAATAAATATTTATTGAGTGTTTATCATGTGAAAATAGCCATATAAGGTATTGGATGGGACTTCAAGATAAATAAGGCACTCCTTCTCTGAGTAGAGTATAAAACAACTACTCAAGATTATGACCAAGTAAAGAATGGTGGATGGAACGGTGGGGCTTGGGGTGGGGGCAGAGCAAAAGGATCCAATGAAAGCATATTGCAGGACAGCTGTTGTCATTCACTGTTTGCAGCAACCCATCCTACAGAGGTGGAAGGTGAAGTCTGGAAATGCTTTTAAAATATTAACCAAAACTCCTTATCTAATTAAGTGGTAGTTAAGAGCCAGAATTCTGAGATGGGTTTGTTCGGCTTCAAAGTCTCATTCTTTTGACTTCTTATTTAGTTATAGATAAATTAGAGGTTTCCTCAGGAAGCAGGCATCTGAGGCAAGGCTTGAATCATGGGTGGGCAATTAGGCAGGGAGAGGAAAATACATTCTGTCTGCTTAAAATTCATAAGCAAAGTGTAAAAGGACAGAGTTCATTCAGGTAAATAGTCATGGGCTACTGGAGTGTACAGAGTGAGGGTAATACAGTAGTAATGACTGTCCTGTGTCATGTGGACATCTTCCTTAAACATTTATGGCACCCCTGTGTGGTGCTATGTCAATTCACTTTTTCTGTTTTTAAAATAGTAACAAAATTTGCATATAAAACTGAGTAATAGTGAATAACCACCGCTGCAAATCCAGTGGTTTAAAATGTGCTCAGAGTCTGGGTGGTTGGCCGGTGGGCTTCCGGGTGGATAGGAATATTGCCTGGGTTCTCTAGGTTCACCAGGCAGATGCTGCAGTCTGTTTGTTAGAGAAGATGATCTCAGTCTCTGTTACGTGCCTAGTGGAGGAAAAAGTTCCTCCCACACAGCTTTTTCAGAAGGCTAGCTCAAGTTCATCCACAGCATGGAGCTGGCAAATTGTACAAGACTGGTGTCACAGATTTACTGACCAAAGTAGGTCACAAGACCAATTCAGATTTAAGGAGTGGGGGAAGAATCCATATTTTTGTTTGTTTTTGAGATTAGATCTCACTCTGCACGAGATGCTAGCCTAGAACCAACTGTGTAATTGACTGGTTTCAAGCTTGGAGCAATGCTCTTGTCTCAGTCCATGAAAGTTCTTGGAATACAGGTGTAAGCCATCATGCCTGGAGATATTTTTGTTCAGCCTTTTGTGGACAGGAGCTTTTTAGATGTGGTGAACTTACCTGTAACTATTGATGAATGCCACTAATACTCTGGTGTCTATAGATTGGGGTGAGGCAGTTTTTCTAAGGCTCTGTAGTTAGGAAGGGGCAAAACTAGATTTGAACCCAGGCCCGTGTTAGTGTGGATCCAGGACTGAAAAATATGCAGTAAGTGAAGCCAAGTATGGTATGACTATCACGGTGATGGTTTCCTTATGTAATTCAGAAAGACCAATTGCTGTTGGTAGATTTTACATACCAACAAACAAGAACAATGTTTATGCATAGGAAGGGTTCTCTGAAAGAAATAGACCAGTGAGTGAAAGCCGAGAGCTGACATCATGGTCACAGGGGAAAGCCAATGTGTGTCACCGTTAGAGTGGCTTCATTGGAATCAGTGTGTCTCCTCTTGGGAATGGCTTTACTGTGGAGTTAGGATGTGCAGGGTTAGCATGTGTCACGGTAAGAGAAGGGAGAAGACGGAAAGCGTGTTTCTGAAGTTATAATCTACAGTTCATAGGAAAAGGGAGGCTGTTAGGAGTGCTCAAAAAGCAAAGGGATGTCTGTGTGTAAGCCTTGTGCCCTTTAGAGAGTCAGCAGAAAAGACACATGGAAGTGTAGAAGTGCCAGGCTGGGCTGTGGAGGAAGATGAAATGGCTGTTTTTGTCAGCCTGACTACATCTGGATTAACTAAAACCCAGGTGGCTGTGTACACTTCTGAGGTAATTTTTTCTTTTTTTTTTTTCTTTTTTCTTAATCAGAGAACTTTTTTTTTAATTATTATTGCTTTTTGAAAACCAATGTCAGACTTTATATAAAAAGCAAAATATTCAGAATAGCTAAATAAAAAAACTCATACATTCATAAAACTTCTCTTTTCTCTAAAGTACATAAAATATAAAAAATAAAATCTAAAGCTCCTCAAGCCAGGTTAGGCTCAGCTACAGATGAAGAAAGCACAGTAGGTCACAGCTAATGCCAGCAGATGCACTATGGCCACCACAAATTTCTGCTAAGCAACCCTTCTACAGTCAAACCAGAAGGCTTTTTTTTGTGTGTAGATTGTGTATGTATTTTAAATCACTTTATTCATCCATCATTTTTCTTTTTCTTAAGATTTATTTGTTATCTATACAGTATACAGCACCAGACATCATCATAGATGGTTGTGAACCACCATGTGGTTGCTGGGAATTGAACTCAGGACCTCTAGAAGAACAGTCAGTGCTCTTAACATCTGAGCCATCTCTCCAGCCATCATCTGTCAATTAAAAAAGAATGTTTTTGCTTAAAGTTCATTAATGAGTGAGTACATCCTTCTAGGTTTGTGTGACCTTGCTCAGGAGGATATTCTCCAAATCCATCCATTTGCCTGCAAATTTTAAAATATCATATTTTCTTACTGCTGAGTAGTACTCCATTGTGTAGATGTACCACAATTTGTTAATCCATTCCTCAGCTGAGGGGCATCTAGGGCACCTGTTTTCAGGTTTTTGCTGTTATGAATAATGCTGCTATGAACATAGTTGAGCTAATGCTTTTGGGGTGCGAATGTGTGTTTTTAGGGTATATGCCCAATAGTGGTATTGCTGGATCCTTGGGGAGAGTGATTCCCAGTTTTCTGAGAAACCTCCATACTGCATTCTAGAGTGACTGAACAAGCTTACACTTCCACCAACAATGGAGAAGTGTTCCCCTTGCTTCACATCCTCTCCAGCATAGGCTATCATCTGTGTTTTTGATCTTAGATATTTTTTCTTAATTAAATTAAATGATGTAAAATTAAATCATTTTTTATGATTTACTTATTTTTTATTTTATGTGCATTGGTGTTTTGCCTGCATTTATGCCTGTATGTGGGTGTCATATCATTTTGAGCTTGAATTCTGACAGTTGTGAGCTGCCATGTGGGTGCTGGGAATTGAATCCAGGTGCTCTGGAAGAGCAGTCAGTGCTCTTAACTGATCAGCCATTTCTCCAGCCCTGGGAAGACACTTTTTAAAATCTGGATCTTTGGAGGTGCAAGACCCACTTTCAATCTGAGCCCCACCTTCTGCTGGCATCCCTTGGAAAGGACATGGAAAGGGCTTGCTCTTCCTTTGCCTGACTGCCCCTACTCTAGCTGGAAGTCTCTGCTTTCACTGGCACAGGGACCAATTTCTTTGAGAGTCCTGAATATACTGAAAACCAGCTGAGACATCCAGCCTTGTGGATTGAACAACTATTGGATCCTTGGAAGGGGATGAATGTTTTAGCAGAGAAGGACAGGAATGAGGCCATAGCCTGGGTGGAAAGATCTCAGTGTTGCTCATTTTCTGAGTTCAACCTGATGGAAACAGAGCAGATTCAGACTGAATGGTCAGAGAGCTTGAAGGATGGATGGAAGTCAAAGAACAAGAGGGCTTCTAATGTCCAGGAAGGCGACTGTCTGATTGGAAACCTAAGAACAGCCATTTCAGGGTCAAGGACCATTTACATGGAGGAGTGGGCTTTGGGGGTTAGGTCCTTACTGGACCTAAGGCGGTAACATCTTTTGAGTTGAGGTCCCTCTGACAAGAGTCCTCTTCTATTTCCTGCAGAGAAATACATAGGTCATGTACAATACCCCAAGGTTTGTAAAGACAAATACAGTTTAGGAGGTGTATGATGACAGTGCATTACAAGGAAGAAGTAAACTTCAGATTTTAACCCCTGAGAGTAAATAGTCTTGTTCTCACAAGACCAGATAGAATAGGAATTGCTTATTTGGTGGATTAATTTAGTGCTTAGTGGATATACATTTCCTCCTATGGATATACTTTCTGGGCTCTGAAAGGGCCCAAGTGATGAGGAGAGGGAAGAAATAGGAGTGAGACAGACAGACAGACAAGAGACAGAAAACAGGTCAATGTCAACTTAACCCCAACCACTGTGAACTTGTTAGAAAAGAAAGTGGGAAATACACTTCTACAAATTGGCACAGGCCACCACTTCCTAAATATAACACCAGTGACACAGGCAATAAGACCAACAATCAATAAGTGGGATCTCCTGAAGCTGGGAAGCTTCTGCAAAGCCAAGGATACTGTCAATAGGACAAAACGCCAGCCTACAAAATGGGAAAAGATTTTCACCAACCCTACAAGTGACAGAGGACTGATCTCTAAGATATATAAAGAGCTCAAGAATTTAGATCACAAAACCTTGAATAA
>PVIH01026341.1:0-18922 GCA_004025045.1 Sigmodon hispidus | reverse complement strand
ACCCTTTGGATCCCACTCCACCTAGAGGAACACCTGACTCACTCTTGAGGGAGGGGGGAAAGAACTGGATTTGGCCAGAATTGGAGACTGATCTAAGCATTATTGGGTCAGGGGGACCATAGGACTGTCTGCTCCCTGCCCAGGGAGGGGATGGGGAGTTGCAGAGGAAAAAATGACCAGATGTGTTGGGAGGGGGAGGGGACCTTGAATAAGGATATACAGGGATGGAAAAAAAAATTCAGAGGGAAAGATGAACACAAAGAAAATATATGTGTAGCAATCTTATTTGTATTTCTTCCCTTGATAAGCCATGCTTATCATTCTTATCCTCTGTATAGTTATTGTTAACTCTTCCACATTTTAAATTTTTTTTACTGTGTTTTTTTTTTGATAAATACAAAATAAAGAAGGAAAAAAAAAGAAAAAAAATAAAGTTTCTGTTTTTCAAGACTTTATATTCTACAATTGTTGAGTATAGGAGACATAGAGGTCTTTATGCTCACAGATAAACACTAGAAGAACCTGGAATATTAAACATACAGGATTGTTTCTTCAAAGAAAAGAACGTATAACCTATAGCTACACAGAAGCCTGGAAGTAGACATTCTTACTACCCTGGTGATCTTTGTGCTGTGTGGCTATATACTCTACTGTCTCCCCCAGACTCTTAAAGTAAGCTTTTTTTTTTTCTCAGTCAATCTATAGAATCCTTCTTTGTGGAAGGCATCACAAGTACCTTACAAGGGTGAGAAGACTGAACTTCCACTCTCCACTTCTAGTTAAAGAAACATTTCCTAGATTCTCTGAGGATCTAGTTCCACACGTTGGATTCCAGTTCCTGGATTCCCTATGTCCACCATGATGAGCAGAGTAATGATTTACAGGAGGCAGGAAGGTAGCAGTTCAACACAACTAAGCAGCCAGTGTTGTTTCAAACTTCATGACTCTGACCCCATGTTGTTTATTTTAGATGTACTTAAACACAGCACAATTTGGTGGAAACTTTCTTGATGACAATTGATTCAATCTTGTGTACACAACAAAACACACACTAAACTAAATAAAGATGGGATGTGACTATATCAAAACTTTTTGTAAACATGTGACACCTTCCATAAAGACAGATTGTACAGTTTGACCATGATACAATTTTATCTACTCATCCTCTCATATATAATATATATGACTCTAGGACCATTTTCAACAATTCTTCTCTGAACATTCATATATAAGTTCTTGCTTATTTGCTTATTACTTCTGGGTATGAATCCCTGATCTCACACACATCAGGCCAAGAGAACTACCATTAGTGGGAAACTTAGTTTGGTAATATTTTTAACTCGTTTGCATATAGACCTACAAGAAATGTCATTGACTGATCAGGCTGAACTGTCTGAGATGCTTCCAGCCTGTTTCTAAGAGTATCCCCCTGAAATGTATAGTGCACAAAGTCTTCCACATTTTGACCAACACTTGTTCTTCATTGGTTTGTTTAAGAGACAATTTTGTTAGATTTGTTTTAAAGATAAAGGAAAATGGTTCTGCACAGTCATCAATCATAAAAGTAAGTACTTAGGTGCTAGTGCTCCTTAGGCCATCTTCCTTTTCTGTAATGCTATAGAGCAATGGTTCTCAACTTGTATGTCACAAAGCTCCCAGGGGTCACATATCAGCTATACTGCACATTTGATATTTACATTACAATTAACAACAGTAGCAAAATTACAGTTGTGAAATAGCAATGAGAGAATTTTATGGCTGGAGGTCATCTCAAAATGAGGAACTATATTGAAAAGGGTTGCACCATCAGGAAGATTGAGAACCACTGCTGAAGAGTCATGTTATAGGAAAGCATGATACAGTGCCCTCAAAGGTTGGGTGTGGTAACTCAGGGAATGGACTTACAACATACCCAGACATAGACACAGACTCTCTCTCTCTCTCTCTCTCTCTCTCTCTCTCTCTCTCTCTCTCTCTCTCACACACACACACACACACACACACACATATTCATATCTGCTATTTCATTCTGACATTATGTTATTCAACAGAATAGCAATGTCCTACAAAGAAGCAACCAAAATATTTAAACTAAACTAGTGTGTAGCTTTGACACTGAGGGAAGAGAGCTACCATCAAAGACATATATGTTTGTAGCCTTTTGACTTTCTAGCCCGTGCCTCACTCAGCCTGAACAACCTCTCTTGCAGTCATGGGATCACATCCAGATTAGTATAGAACAGACTTTGTCTGCAACTAGCATATCCAATTCTCCAAGATGTTTCTTAGTATGTTTCAAAAGAAAAAAAAAGCATTATATCTTTAAATGTGTTCATAGCATAGGTCCTCAGGAAAATACATATTTGAAATTTGGCATCATTTGGTTATTATTTAAGCCAAATTTGTCAAAATTGGAAATGCTGTCACACTAGGTTATATAAATAGACTAATAAGTCACAAGTACCAGGCCCCCAAAATTATTTTTTTAAACAGAAATAATGTAAACGCATTTTGAATGTCTAATAACATCCATGTGCTTTTTGCAGAAAATAGAATGTGTGTGTATGTGTGTGTGTACAGAGAATATATATATATATATATATTTCATTTAAAGCAATAGAAAAAAATTATACAAGATGTCAGAATTCTTACATTGTACCAAGATCTATAATCTGGAAGAAATCAACCATTAACCCCATGAGAAGACTGCTGATATATAATTTTGAGAAAGCCTTCCTCATTTATTTGAATTAAAACAGTTCAATGAGGAAAATAAGTGGAGGCATGAAATGAGCCTGGAATTGCCTATTTCAAATCCTTTTTCTCCCAGGCTCATACAGACACTATCATGGAGAAGGGTCACAGTGTATGCTAGAATTATTTAGAGAAAGGCTAAGATGTTTTATTTTGATGATGATGATGTCACAGGTATATAATATTACAGAGAGTTCTACAGAGCTGAAATTTAAAATAACATAAATATTTATGGTATTCAAATGTGAGCAGGCAAACCAGCAGGGTAATTAAAAATCTGGCAAATGTATGCTCATTTGTATTTTTCCTTGACAAATTAGAATTTAAGTAGTGCAGATGATGAAATGTTTGCATAGTATGCCTTTATATTTTTATATCAAAAATAAAGGAAATTTTAATCATTTTTAATTTTTAAACATATAATAGATTTGAGTAAGTAAAATCCTCAATGCCCAAGTTAATATAAGACTTAAAATGTTAGAGCTTTAAGAAGATAAAATTGGTGAATATTCTCTTCCCTTGGAACATTATACATTTGAGTAAAGCTTGGTTCTCTAAGTGATGTGCACATTGGTAAAAGCAAGAGGCAGGTTCTACTTCCTTCCCTATGCAAACCAGCTGGAGCTGGGGATCAGGAAGCTAGTAGATCAACTATTGCCTCCTATGTCTCCAGACTCAAGTGAGACCATTGAAAGTCTTGCCTTGTCATAAGCACATGAAATTGCCAGTCTCTGCATGGTATCAAGTTTTGATGAGCAATTGCATGACTACCTTTCCATTACCTGGTTTGCCTTTTTTTGTAATATTGGAACCATGAACAAGGTAGTCAATGGACTGCAAATCAGCATAAAACAGGAAAAAAAGAGGCAGGACCTACTCTGTAGCACTGGAGGAGAACTTGGCTCTGATTCTGACCATTCAAATCCCCATGCATATACATGATTAAAGTGGGAACAAACAGAGTTCAGCAAATAAGCAAGTTCTCATAAAATTGGAGGTAGAGAGTTCACAAAACAGTTCCTCTTCCTGAAAAGGCATAATCATAGGCTGTT
Organism: Sigmodon hispidus; assembly: GCA_004025045.1. Lineage (NCBI taxonomy): Eukaryota > Metazoa > Chordata > Mammalia > Rodentia > Cricetidae > Sigmodon > Sigmodon hispidus. Next base: position 15,116 of record PVIH01026341.1, on the reverse strand, counting down.
AGTGCATTTACACAACCTTCATGCTGAGCCATTTCTTTGCTCTTGGCAATGGGACGCTAAGTTCCATTTTAGCCCATGCGTTTGTGTGCAATTTACAACTCACTATTAGGCTCCTGTAAATTAGACTATTAGGTACATGGACTCATACTCACTTAAATGGTATAGTCAATATACAAGCAGTTAATGCCATTTCTATGAGTCTTGGATGATCATGTCCAAAAGCTGAATACTATTTTATTCTGTCAGCATCATTTGTGCTCTTTGACCAGATGGGCAGAGAAGTAGGTACCCTACATCACCAGCAAAACAAAACTGTCAATCATCTGTTGTTTGAGCTGAAATTTAATCTGTCTATGTCAAGCAGTTTGCTTTTTAATATTTCAGGTATTAAAAAGGGTATTATTGTTAGAAATTAGAATATGATTCGGCTTCCTTTCATCATTGTTTTCAGGTTAATTTGCCTCTGCTATGTTTGGAGTTCCTAAAGATTATATTCATAAGACTTATATTCTATAGCTGGGAACACAAGATATATTTTAATAGAACTATGGGAAGGGCATCTGACCCCATAAACATATATGCATATACTTATGTCATAATATATACATAGAAATATACAACAATGTTACAAATGAAAAATGAGTACTGTTTTAATATTGATACTTATGAATGCTTTTGTTTGCATTAATGAATAAGATAAAATAAAAATAGCACATATAATAACTTATAACTTCACTCATTTGTCACCACATCTGTGCTTTGTTGAATGACACAATAGATTTCTGATTCTAAGGGGGCAATTCCAGTTCCTCCTAATAGTTGTAATACTTTGTCTGTGAAAAAAATGATACAATTTTAAATGTAATGTGTTTTTATTAGCATATTCACATATTTAAGTCTAAATCATAACTAAAATAATAAGTCAAGCCATAAATACATTACTTTCTGATTTCTATGATACAAAGATTCTCACCATGCATGTTTCACACCACCTATATGATGCTGTAAAATAGAATTGGGAAGAGATAGCCAGAGGCAAATCACTATATAGTAATCCTACCATGCAGGTACAACAGGCAAAACCCAAGTATAGATAACAGAAAAATGTAGCAAAACAAATTAGTAGGCTACATGTAGTATTTACTACCTTCATATTAATGTAATTTATTAAACCATAACTTTTATAGTTTTATTCAGGCAATGTTTTTAACAATTAGCTTGTAAAACTCTTGGCCTGAATACATATAATGTATAATTTAATATACTTCTATATTGTTGTATATATTTCTCTGTATTTTATTCTGGGAAATAAGCAAGATATCCAAACAAAGCATGAAACCAAGGATTCACATGTTCAAGCATAGCTCTCAGAACAAAGGATTCCCTCCTGCAGCAACACCCTTCAAAATGGCTCAGTCATTACAGGAAGGAAGATACAGTCATTTTGACCTGCTATTATTATTTTTTTTTACTGTATGTTCAGTTTTAAAGAAGCAAAAAACCTGATTTATTGTTTATTTTTCTAAAACCAACAATTTCTTTAAAATACTGCTCATGTGGGGAAGCCTCAGATATAAACATACACTGAATTCTGTTCAATAAGCCCATTTTGGCTATAGTCTGTGTGGTTGACATTGTGATACACTACACTATTTAGACCCTGCATGAAAGAAGTACTGAATTCTTTAGAGTCTAGGAAGGTTGCCTACACGCAGCCCTCAGCTTATTAGCTATTCAACAAATAGCTGGACTGAGAGAAGCTCCATACCCAAGGTCATACACATTCCTGAGTGCAGCCCACATCTAGTGACCTCAGTCCTATGTCCTTTCCTATCTTGCAGATCAAGATCACAAAAGTGGTCCCTTATTTGTCTCTGGCACACTAAGATCTATTGTAGAGTTTTCTGGGTTATACAACCACCATGTGTTTGCAAAGCCAAAATAGAATCACGAAACTGACAATTAAATGCATTTAACAATGTCATCGACAATCTGAGAATTTCTAATTTTGCTATTTTTGGTAGTGTATGATTTATCATTCATTGGCAATATTTAAGATATGAAAATATAATCTAAAAAGCAAATCTTATTAAATTTAAAATTCTTAAATATACTTCCAAACATTTAATGAACATTAACATTTCATAGACTCTTCATAAAAGAGTATTTCTCAGTTATTTTGTGACATCAACAAAACCAAAGATATTGCTCTAAAATTATAAACCAATTCATCTTGTGAAGATAGTTCAATAAATTGTTAGCAAAATGAGTCCAACAATAAATTAAAAGGACTAAATGTGATTTATCTCATAAAAGAATGCAAGGTTGACTTAACATTTGAAAAATAAAAGTGTAAGAGCCATACATATTAAGATTTCTTTCAATTTCTTCTGAAGCTAAATTTCAAAGAGAGGAGTATTGGTTAATAAGTTGTTTTATGGAATGTTTTTCCCTGTTGAATTTCCTATCCTTGTCTGCCTTCCTTCTATCCAGCCTTCCAAACTATCTCAAGCCTCCCAAGTGTTGGGATTATAGGTATATCTCACCATTGCCTGATTGTTTCTACCAATGGTTGTATCAACTTTTTGTTTGTTTTTCAAGAAAGTGATAGTAAGGCATTGAAGAATTCTTCCCAAAAAATCTCAGCAAGGTGTTTATGCTGAAGATATATGCTGTTTTCAGTGATTAAAATATTGATCATGTCATGCTAAGCTTTGTCCTGGGTTTCTGAACTGCAAAGTGAGTTCTTTTCCCTTTGTACACAATGCCTTCTTGAGAACAATAGCGATTGTTTTCTTAATGGGAAAAAAAGCTACAGCTCAGTTTCTTGAAAGAAACATGGAATAGATGGCTCAGTTTTAAGCATTAGAACATGTCACCTGTTCAATTCTTTAGTTATTGTTGACATTTTAGCATGAGGCCTTATCATCTCACAATAGGCAAAAATCACAAAAAAATTTAAAAATTACATTTTTATCATTTCATAGGACTGACATTTACTGGATCCATATTCATCCTTTTATTTTTTATCTTCCCAAATATCCAAGCAGATGATGAGATAATTTCCCCAAAATGTAATAATATTGAGAGTCAAAGCATCTGGAAATACATGAAATCATTTAGGAATAATAAAATATTGTTGCCAGTAGATTGTAAGATCTCCAGGGAAGATAATAGCCTGTGTATTTTGAACAGTGACTGGAATATAGCAGTTAGTCAATGGATACTTATTGAATAATATACCTTATTTTATTACTTTACTTGTGAGTAAGTATGTGTCAGGTGACATGCTATGGTGTGTGTGTGTGTGTGTGTGTGTGTGTGTGTGTGTGTGTACACAATCTAGAGGAACTAGTTATCTTTTTTTTTTTTATTATAGATCATAGTTATAAAACTCAGGTCTCTTCTCACATAGGTGCAAATTGTATCATCAAGACTCTTCCATCACTGCTTCATCTCAACCTGCTTATAATTGGAAAGTCTACATTCCACCTCTCAAGGCTATCATATTTGAAAGTTAGGGAGAGTATATATATATATATATATATATATATATATATATGGATTTTTAATGGACACCAGTCAATGGCAATGGCTTATCACTGACTAATAGTCACTTACTGATATTTGCCTCACTATCTTATACAAAAAGGTATATATCTATTACATTATTTGAATATACTAAAATCTTGCCTGCAGGAAAAAAAAGGGGTGCCAGAGGAGTTGCAGGTGGCAATTTAAGTTTGAAGTGTCAGCCCATGAGGAAGTGAATCCCTGATGGGTAAATGTCGGATAGACAAGGGCCCAAGACCACAGACTCCAGAATGTCTTTTGCTTCTGCTGTGCCTTTACATGTTTGCTGCTGCGATCTTTCTCTGGTATCTGTCAGAGAGTGAATGGGTGTGGGGAGATCCCTACTGCCTGTGATTTAGTGTGTTTATCTCATAGAATCATCCTGTTCTAATGGTCATTTTTACCTGTGGTTTATTATGAAGATAATTACTTCTTAAGCTGTATTGTCTAATTAATAATAATAATGCTAGTGTAAGTAGAGTTTTGATGAATAAAATTATATACAAGGAAGTGTCACTAGCTAGGGCCTATGAGTTTCACCAAAGGAGCTGCATAGATCACAGTTCAAATTAACAATTAAAGAAAACACTTGAGTCCCCAGGAGCCAGGCTTTTTTTTTTTTTTTTTTTTTTTTTTTTTTATCTTAATGTTGAAAGATGCAGTTATAAGTTTAGGATTGCATCATAGCTAAAAATATCTTCAGGTTAGAATAGATGTTTTGATTATAGTTTTGAGATTTAAAAAACCCTAGAAAACAATCTAAAATTTACAAAGACACATAACTGAGTAATAAAATCATTAGATTAGGGTCAAAAATACAAAGCAGCCCACTTCAGCTGGCATGCTTTTCCAGCTAGGACTGGTTGATGATCAAAAATAATGATTAATTCCTTTTATCCATTTTTGCCCTCAGTTTCCTGATATAAAATCTATTGACGAGTGGGTATGTACCCTAAACATTTAAAATACAGCTGACTGGTTGCTTTTGATTTATAAAAGTTTAAACAATTGTGATTCCTTTAGGATTTCTTATAAGATTACCTTTCAAGATAAATAATAAAGTGATTAGTCCTTTCTTTGTAACCATATATGCAGCCTGCCAAAGGAAGTGGCTGAGAAAAATACCCACTACTTGCTCACACTCTGTTAATCTGTAACAAGTCATTTAAATGTAAATGTATTTGGGTTCTTAGGATGACTTTATTTTAATCATACAAGGGAGATGAAAAGCATGTATTTACCTGTATTCATTATAATCATTCACTTGAAAAATAGAATATAACCACATGGTAATTCGTATAATGCCTGAAAGATTTTGCTGTGATATATCAGCCGTAAAGGAAAAATAGAGAATGAGAATAAGAAAGAATAAAAATGGAGCTAAAAGAAAAACATCAAGCAAGAGAGATTAAGGAAGAATAAGTGTGGAGTTAGAAGGAAATATCAAGAGAAGACAGAAGGGGCATTTTTGGAAAGAGGTAAAAATAGAGAATATGCAACATAGAAAAAAGAATACAGAGAAGGATAAAGAAGGAAACCATCAAGAGAGTATGAGCATCTGTCCCTTAACCCGCTCAGATAAAATAATTGTGGTATGCCAGCTCTGTGGATTGCCCTTTAGATAAAACACCTAAGATTTATTATATGATAAAAATAATTATGGTGTTGAATCTTAATTGCCAACTTTACTGGATAGAAAAACAGCTAAGGGTGCCCATGATAGTATTTACACAGGCAATCGAATCATCAGAGCTTTAACTTAAGAATGTATTAGTCCCTTGATGGATCTGTAATTTTGATTGATTCTTTGGAAACCCCAACCCATGCACCCCGATTCCACTCATCTCCTAGTATTCTGCATCCACTCCTTTCTTTGCAGCATTCCCCTCAAAGAAAAGAAAGAAAAAGAATAAAAATAAGACAACAATAAACAATAACAAAAAGGGAAAACTCTTGACTTCTCTGTCTTTCCTACATATCCATTGCTTCTTCATTTATCTTTGTGGCATTGGGAGTTGCTGTCTATCATGCAGTACTTCATTTTGTGAAAACAGCCCCACATACAAATGTTTTCTGTGTAATGAGTTGTTCGTCAGGTGCAAGGCTTCTGGCTTTGGTTCACCATCAATAATGAATCCTCACCTCTACTCCTCTCAGATACCTTGCTGTTGCCTCCAGCTATGGAGAGTCTGGGGTCATGGTTCCACAGGATCAGTCCCTTTACACAGCCCTACAAGTCATGGATGGGCAGATGTTGTGGTTCCTACCCCAAACCCCAGATATATACCTAGGTGGCAGCTGAGTCTGTCATTCCAGGCCACTGGGACCACTACTCTCAGGTAAGGGGCAGAGCCAGCTCTCCTGGGGCATAGTGAGGGATGGGGCAGAGCTTTCCCAAGTGTGTGTATGAGGTGGGCAGCTCTCTTAATAGGGGCAGGCCAGCTTTCCAATGCCTGAATAACAGGAACAGTTATGCCAGCACCAGGGAGATTCAGGGTGAACTTTCCTGTGAGGAGGAGACAGGTCACTCAGGCCAGTGAGGTACTGGGGCAACTCAGCATAGAATTCATATTTCAACACATGAGTCAACGATGGTTTGCATGGGCCCCAGTGGTAATACAGATAATGGACATCCACACAGACTCCGGCGACTACATGACCACTGACCCAGTTGTGATCATTGGCATGAGCTTGGGGTCTGGTTGTCCTCATGGTCTTAGGTGGCACCGCAGGCATCTCAGATCTGGTTGCACCCAACAGCTGCATGGTCCCCAGGCTCCAGCTTGGCCCAATGTGGCAGTTCAGACTACAGGCAGTCTCAAGGACCCTGATGCCAATAGAAGGCACAGAGCTCAATACAAATTCTGACTATGTCTGGCTGCAGACCAAGAAATGGTCCTGAGCCAAAGAGCAGCTGGGTATCATATGACCTGGATGTCAGCACAGGAAGCCTACTTCTTAATTTATTCCACAAGTCTTTCTCTCATATAACACCTGGGATGGATTGCCGAATAGTATATTTGGAGAAAGAAAATTCCAGAACACTGGCTTATAACACATGGTGAGACATCACTAAATATTCTGTCCTTACATATTAAAATGAACTTAATCTATAATTATAACTATGATACTACCCAACTTCCATAAGTCACCAAAAGAAGCCAGAGTTTCAACTTTTCTGTTTTAAAGGTATGTGTGTGTCTAGATATAAAACAAAGAAAACTAAGGTGTGGTTGAAACTAATCTGTAATAAATTACCCACTAGAAAATAAAACTCTGTAATTTTATTGAATTGTATACAGACAAACAAATGGAGAGAGAGAGGGAGGGGGAGAGAGAGAGGAGAGAGAGAGAGAGAGCATTTTATTTAAATTTTTTTATTGGTTTTATTTGTTTTGTTACCTTAGTCTCCCAGTTCAACTGTTTCCAAATGGCTTAAAATCCATACATTGAAATTGCTTTTCTCCCCAAATAAATCTGAACATTTGTGAGGAAAAAATGCACAATTTAAAGCCATTGCTTTTGCTCTAAACTATTAACCCTGAAGATATATACCAGAATGGCTCAGTTGTTCAAATGTAATGCTAGGCTTGGGACTCTGCAGTATGTGTTTTGAATTGACTATTTCCTTGTGATACAGTGATCTAATAACCACTGTTCATGTCTGGAGAAAAAGCACTCAAGACAAAATCTTGCACTGCAAACCTGTTTACTGTGTCTCTACAAATTTCATGGCAATATACTGTCTTTGACAGTGTGCTGGGCCAATAGCTTGTCTGCAACACATGGTCACAAGAACCACTAGTGATTTAGTATGAATGCCTTCTACTTTGATAAAAGAACCAAAAATAATTAAGCTCACAAATCCAAGCAAATTGAGAAGCTTTGTACTTTTTAATCATTTTAAATAATTTTTTCTTGGTCTTTGTAAACAAATGCCACAGAATATACAAATGACTAAAAAAAATCGTTTTAAGTATAGATGAGATGAAATAAAGTTTCAGGCATTCTCACATAAATAGGTGATTAAAACTCATTGTGGACTTTATGGAAACATAAGAAAAAGTACTAAGACAAAAGACAAGTATAAACTAGAAGGATCCCTTAATGAAATGAGAATGACCCACTATCCTGCTCAGTGTTTATTGCTAATTGAACACAATTTATAGTCACCTTAGGAGAAGGAACTGAGAGATTGGTAATATTAGATTGGCCTGTTGCCATGATTGAGAGAGTGTCTTGATTGATGATTGATGATTGATGTGGGAAGTCCCATCCCTCTGTGGGTGGCATAATCAGTAAGCAGGAAGGAATTATCTACATAAGAGGGCTAGAGGGCTAGCTAATCTTGAGAAGTGTGCAGTATCCCTTCATGGATTCTGCTTTAGCTCATACCTCGACTTCCCTCAATGATGGTTTATGACCTAGCAGTATGAATCAAGTAATCCATTTCCTTTTCTACATGGCTTTAAGCCATGGTGTTTATAGAAGCAACATAAAGAAAACTAGAAAATCTTCTCATCAAATAGCTTGCCTTTAACTGTGCCTTTTAGCTACAGAAAGCCTTACAAAGATATAAGTTTGGCTGGTTAACCCTTTCACATTCTGAATTATGAATCAATGTTTAGTGCAAAGATATTGGAAAAATGAGGAAAAGCGATGTAATATTGTGATGCTATTTCTTTGTCCTCAAATGTCATCTGGACATTTTCAAGGTCATGCATTCTGTAGGTTATATATAATGGCAATCCTTCTCACATCCATATTACACAATGCTTCTACTAAAAAGGAAGATAACTTAGACGTCTTGCCTCAAGAAAAAAATATCTTTGTGTGAACTGCCTTTAAGTTTAACACATTAAATACAGTTTTGTCCTATCTACAACAAAGCTTATCTAAAACTGATGGTTCACAATTTTGCCAGAACCACCTTGCACTTATTACAAAAAACATTGTGTGAATTCCATTTGTTAGGCTGAAATTATATTTACAAGTAGTAAACTATTGTGCATGTGGAAGAAGGGGTCAACATCCCACCATAACTGTCCTGGACTAATTTTTCCCAGTACAAGCTAGCAGCATTGGTTGTTCAACACAGTTGAATCCAGTGAGTGCAATGCACTGTTGATGCTTGGTACCAGTAGCCTGTACACTAGGGAAGTGGTGTTTTTTCTTCTGGAAATTGTGAAAATCTAAGTAAATTATGGTCAAGCCTCCCTTAGCAGCCATAGTAACTCACTATGTATTGAGGGGGGAAAGAACTTGCGTTTTGATGTATCCTGCTGTTTATATTTTCACTTATATAATATGACAGACAATCTTAATTGTCAACTTGACAGGACTTAGAAACACTATGGAAACCAATCTTTGGGCATGTCTGTGAGAAATTTTCTAGGTTAGGTTAACTGTGGTGAAGAGAACCACTCTAAGTAGGGGCAGTATCATTCTATGTGCTCTGGTCCAGAACTGAATGTGGCTAGTTATCTATGTGACCTGCTGCTGTGTTTTATCTATCACAATGAACTCTACCTCTAGACTGTTAGCTAAAATGGATCCCTGCTTTTTCAGCTTATGTGTTGTCAGTTTTTTGGCCACAGTCATATTTGACTTAATGTACACAAATATTCGCAAAACATTAAAGCATTGCCTGGAGTAAGTTTTAAAACTAATGTACATGGCCAATTCACGTTAGACCTTTAACTCTGCCCATCAAAAGTAGTGTTGTCCTCTGGTTGTCATTGTTGAAAATCATCCTTACAAATTACTTGGTAGAAAGCAGTTTTACTCTACTGAGACCCACAATGACTTTGACAAAAAAAAAAAAAAATCCTATAAGCAGTCAAAACCAAACAAACCAGTCAAATACAATATACAGGGCACAGAGCCAAAGCCACGGGATCAAGACAGCCTTGGTTTCAATCCCACCTGTATTTTTTGTCCTTGAATAAGATGTTGGGAAATTCCTTCATTGCTCTTTCAACACATCTGTAAAAAGGTAGAAACTATATTTTCCTTTTCTTAATTAGTTTTTGAGACTTTCATATATGAACACTACATTCCCACCATTCAGCCCTTCTCCAATTCCTCTTTACACTTTCTGTTTTAAGACTGGTTTAAGAACTGGTTGAAATGCAAGGGTGGGCATGATGTAAGAGTTTGGAAACATGCATTATTCATATTACTCTATATTCCATCACTAAATAACAAATTGCCTTTCAATAATACAAATAATCATTCTTATATGGCCACAAGTAGAATAATTGTGAAGTATATAAAAATATGGGATTGGGTGGATGATTATTTGTTTTTAGGAATAAGGTATACATACATTTCCATTATTGCATGTTCTTACTCTTCCTCACTCCCCTACCCATGCTTGAGCACTCACTTTCCAAATAATAACTCAATTAGTGTATTATCACAAACTGTTTCTTTACCCTACACTAGATAAAAAGATCCCGTGAAGAGCATGAGTAGGAAACACAGAGTCTTCATTTAGCCTTTTTTCCCTACTTTGGCTAAGACAAATAAACCCAGGCAACTAGATAAAAAACTTGGAAGACAAATGAGATGATAAATAGCAGCACACTGTTGTAAACCATCCAGTGAGGCTCAAATGTAAAAATAATTGTGTTCTTCTTATTTACTAATAGTGTCATTAGTCACACTGCTATGAGAAATCTGACTAGGAAAGGCAGGAGACAGTATCATTCTTTATAAATGAGATGGTGGAGAAACAAGCTAGGGTGCAACCTCAATAGAAAGTAGGAAGAAAGATCAAAAGCTTGGCTCTACAAAACGGGTTCTTTGAGATGAAGAGCTGGCTGGGAAATGGTCACATCAAGTTAGGCAGAGGAGCAGAGCTAATGAATTAAAGGGCCAACTTGCAAAAGTCTTCAAGAAGGGACTGCATTGATTGATGTGGCCTGTAATAGAAACGCAGATAATGAAATAAAACCAACATTTAAGAATTTCTGGCTGAGAACTCATTGCCATGGCAACTCTCTCAGAAGGGAACTTGTCAAAGAAAATAAGCTTCACTTGACTACGCCTTAAAATGAAAACCTACACTAGAGTGAGACCAATGCAGAATTCCAAAATCACTTATTACTGCCATACCTAGAAGTAGCAGGGAAGGCGCAGGCTGCCTTCTTTCTCATTAAAACCTGTTACTTCTCAAGATCTATGACTCATGATGGGAACATTATCTAGTTCTGAGAGTTCTCTTTTGGCACTGGGTGGCTCTTAACAGTAAAAATATATCATAATTTCCCCATCTAATACATTATCTAGAATAACACTCCTGAAAATTATAGTAATATATACCATTATAGTAAACACCCCTTTTGTAGTCTGCACAGAATTACATAAACCCACTAAACGATATATCAATTATTAACTTTACTTCCTATGAAAATGATCTTAGCATAAGTAAAATCAGGCTTATACTCTGAATGTTATAAACTCTAACAGAATATCTATTTCTTTTTCATGTATTGTCGTTCAACAAATGTAGACTGGATGCACTAAATTTCATCATCGGAACAGTTTTTGTGAATTCATAGTAACAGTGACAAATGAAAAGCTTTGCCTTTTAGATGATGCTGAGAGGGAAAGCTAGTAAGATGCTTTCAGCACAGCAAAGCTTAGGCTCCTAAGAATGAAGCTGATGGTAAGAATCTGCCGTAAACAACATTAGGATGACACTGAAACAGAAGTCAAGAAAGACTTAGAAAATCCATAAACTACCTATATGCTCAAAAAATTAACTAAGGCAACATGGTATGTAAGTCAATATTTATTCGACTTCTGATCTAACATTTGGAGAAGCAGATATAACTGTCTTCTTATTTATCATTCTTTCTTCCATTTGAATACTTCTGCCTTTCCTTCCCCACCAACATTCACTCTGCTTACACTGGAAGTTTCACCAAGATACAGACACAGTGAAAACTGTTGACACAAAAATGGAGGCATGTCTGTCTACCCTGACACAGAATGAATGAAGCCACCGGAATTACAGCAGGATTCTGCAGAAACTATTCTGCAGCCAGCTCTGCTCAACTGTGGACTACCACCACCTGGTCATTAATTGTTTGGGGCAGAGTTTATTATCTCTTATACAATTTATTTAAGCTTCCTCATTTTGCTCTTAGAAATGACCGCATGTCTCAAAATCCTTGAATATACTCACTGTTCACCATGGTACATTCTGACTGTTTAAGCTGATTGCAATCTGTACATGTATGCTTTGGACAAGGCAGTCAAAAGTCTTTCTCTCCATATATATATATATATATATATATATATATATATATATATACACACACACACACATATATATATACACACATATATGTTGTATATGTATAGATTTAATTTTCTTAGGATACCATATTGTTTCAAAATTCAAAGCAATTCAGGAGCTGGACTCTACTGGCCTGGATAAACCTTTCCAAGGTTGCATGAGACACAGATTAATTATATGTCAAAACATATAATTTATTTTATTTGTCTTTGTTTCTTCCAAAGTTTTATAATAAAACAAACAAATAAACAAAACCAAATGTCTGAAACCTTCGTGTTCCTCTTTAATCCTTATGTTAGCTTCCAATGTCTCACCATTTTAAATTTTAATTATCCTCTACATTAATCTTATCTATATTGGAATCAATGATCTCAAGTTTATTTAAAAAAATCAATTTTCTTTTTGTAGATTTGAATTTTCCCAAAGCAAGTACAAATCTTGGGAAATATATATTTAAAAAATTGTATTTGAACTTACACTGGAAGAAATAAATAGTGGACAAATTAGGTCTAAGGTATATGAATAACTGGCCACACCAAAATTTTTATTTAATTTTATTTTATTTAAAACTCTTCATCATAAAATCAGAAAAACAAGCTGGGTATGGTGGCACATACCTTTAGTACCAGCACTCAGGGGGCAGTGGCAAGTGAATCTCTGAGTTCCAGGCCAGACTGGTCTTACAGAGTGAATTTCAGAACACCCAGGGTTACACAAATAAACCCTGTCTCACAAAAACAACAACAACAAAAAAGATATCAAAGAAGTATTATGAGCGTAACTATTCTATGCTATTTACATAATTTAGATTAGATAAACATTCACAGACAGAAAATATAGTGTCAGATTAATCACAGATTTATTATGTTTGTCACTTTTAGTGTATAAAACACAGATGGGATATACAGTTAGTAAAAACCCTCTCAAAGGAAAGATAGAGAGGGAAGAATTAGAATTTTCTTAATTAAAATGCATGTTTTTATAGTAAACATTTCATCCACAATATATCTAATGACCTAAATCACAGCCTGACTTCTAGATGCTTATCTGGTGCTATAACATCACCCTCTGTTTTCTTTAGATTATCTTTATTTCAGCCAACTATGCGACAAACTAAACCTGTCTTTACTGTGTTCGGCTGTCGGCTGGCAAGACTCCTTCCACATTCCCTGCACTTCTCTCCCTTTTCCGATTTTAAATGCTCAGTAATTTTATTCCCATCTAATTTATCCTGCCAAAATAAATAGTTATTTGACACCAAACTATTGGGAGACCAAATACCTGCATATCCCAAGAGTATATAGCCACAGACAGATGATACCATAATTCCATAACATCTGTTTCCAGATGTTGAGTTGCTACTGTTATCTCATCCCTGTGAAACTCATGAAGCTGTGACAGGGATCAATCAATGGGATTTAGCGCAGGGATTTTGAGAAATTCCATTTTACATAAATAAATATGCTTGAGTTGAGGTTAATCTCCATCTTAGCAACTATGCTTCTTCTAATAACAATATTGACCCATATATTGTGATAAATCTACAATGTACAGTACTATAAAACACATAGCCTGTCACATTAATCTGCCTATGAATTTTTCATTTCCCTGAAAACAATCACAATTTGATGACTTAAGTGTAAGGATTCATCTAATGGTGGTCAAAACCATGATTTACCATATGAAGTCAACAACCTCATTTTTTTTATTTCTCAGAAAGAAAAGAAAAGAAGTAAAAGAAGGAGGTAACAAGGAAGAGAAGGAGAGAATGAAGATTACATTAAAGAATAAATAACAAAACATGGAAACAAATCCTTTGTGACACCTCCAGTTAACCATTTAAGAATACAGCCATGAGTTTACTTGCACATTTCACTTCAGATTCAACAGGTATTTTCCATCTTTATTTTAATTATCAATATTCATATAAATCAGTGCAGCATTGCCTGCTAATTTTATTTAAGAAACACATTGTTAATACTTCAAAGTCATCTTTAAAAATAGGAAGGGAGACCTAATTCCATTCTCAAAATGACCAGACTAGAACATTGTTTGAACACTTCTAAAGCTTAATTAAAGCTAGCTAGCTTAATAGACAACTCTTAGTGCTTTTCTTACACATATTGACTTAAGGTGCTCATACCTAACAATTATTTATTTCCTCTGTTAAAATAATGACTGCCACTCTGGAGCAGGGGCGGATAAACTCTGCAGGTCACCAGACCCGCAGCTACTGCTGAAGGAAGCTGCACAGCTACCCACCGCCACCTCCAACTGAGCAAGCCAACATCTGCAGGGGTTTCTGAAGGACAGACTCAGACCCTGCCCAGAGGTGAGGAGGGGTCACCAGGCCCAAGCACTATATCCCAGCCTGGGTGGGAGAGTCGAGCTCCCATAGCTGCCAGTTTCGCTCCCGGGACCAAGTGCTATCTGCAGAGTCCCAGGGCACTCTGGAGCAGGGGCGGATAAACTCTGCAGGTCACCAGACCCACAGTTCCTGCTGAGGGAAGCTGCATGGCTACTAACCGCCACCTTGAACTGAGCAAGCCAACATCTGCAGGGGTCTCTGAAGGACAGACTCAGACCATGACCAGAGGGATGACAGGAGGCACACAAATCCAAGTGCCACAACTGACCAGGAGCCATCTAATCGTGAACCACTGAAGCCATGGGCAAATGTCAGTGCAAAAATTTACATAATAATACAAAGGACAACATGGTAACTCCAGAAGATAGTGGCTATCTTACAAATATAAGACCTGAACTGAGCAATGAAGAGGAAACAGAAGGAAGCAACACCAAAAATTCCTTTTTGATGATCATCGAAGCTCTCAAAGAAGATATGAAAAAAAGCCTTAAGGAAATAGAAGAAAATACAAACAAAAAATTGGAAGACATGAACAAATCTATGAAAGAAACATGCCAGGAACTAAAAGCTAAAATAAAAGCTGAAATAGAAGCAATAAAAAAGGCACAAAATGAGGCAAAGATGGAAATAGAAAACCTGAAGAAAAAAGCTGGGACTACAGATACAAACATAACAAACAGAGTTCAAGAGATGGAAGATAGAATCTCTGAAGTGGAAGACTCAGTAGCTCAAATAGATATATCAGTCAAAGAAAATAGTAAAACTAAAAAAGCCATAACTCAAAATGTTCAGGAAATCTGGGACACCATGAAAAGATCTAATTTGAGAATAATAGGAATAGAAGAAGGAGAAGAATACCAGCTCAAA
>PVIH01026340.1:0-18941 GCA_004025045.1 Sigmodon hispidus | reverse complement strand
TGCTGAGAATTCCCTTTTTAGATCTGAACCCCATTTTTTGATAGGGTTATTCAAGGTTTTGGGATCTAAATTCTTGAGCTCTTTATATACCTTAGAGATCAGTCCTCTATCACTTGTAGGGTTGGTGAAAATCTTTTCCCATTCTGTAGGCTGGCGTTTTGTCCTATTGACAGTGTCCTTGGCTTTGCAGAAGCTTCCCTATCTTTCTATAAAAGCTTAATAATAAATTATTTAATTTGTAATCTGGATGCTTTTAACATCTTTTCTGGATACTATAAACAGGAACTGAAACACTATAGACATATAATTATCCACATATAAAAGTTCCAAATATTCCAAATTAAGACTATTCACAATTTAACAACTTCTAGGTCTGGGTATATTCATCACTCAAACATTTATGTGATACAAGCTGAGTCCCCATGTATCCCTGCTCAGAGATGTTAGGACCTTTTAGTCTACCGGGGAATACTTCTGTCAAGAAGCACTCCTAAAGAATGGAATTAACATTCATTTCATAGGATGTTTCTGTTTCTTATGTATCATAACAACAAGGTTCAGAGACAGGATATCTTACACAGTTGGCTCCTTCTACAAACACTGCTCTTTGCTTCTACAGATCACGTTGTAGCTCTTTACTCCTTTGATCATGTTAGCATGAAGCTTTCAACCTTTACCAGCTGTAGGTGCTGAGCTTCATATTCCCAGGTGTAAGCCACAATAAACCTCAAGGTTTTCATATACCCTTGCAGTAGAAAATGGACTAAGAAAAAAATGCACTTATATATCAGAACTTTGGATGCAGTCTTTCTTGATATTTGATTATTACCTTATTAGTAATTATATCTTTTGGTGCTCTAACTTATGCTATGACAATATCTTAAGTTACAAAACCAATTTAGTCAAAGTATGAAAATATCTTTAAAAACTTATTATAGATATTATGCCCATGTCATTTATATCTTCTCTCTCATTGTAAATCATATGCGATCACAGTTCATTGTGCTAAAATAGTATTTCATAATTATAGATAGAATATATATCAATTCTATTTCATGATTTTCACCCAATGTTGTGTATTACCTTTAATTCATTTAAAAAATTGTTTTTAATCTGATTTAGCCATTTTACTTTTACAAAACCAATAAATATTTTATGATATGCTAATGTGTCATAGCACAACACATTGGGTAATCTATTTATAAATGTTACATTTAAAAATATTTTTATATTACATTAAACATTTTCTGCTGTACCATTTCATCTCTACATTTTTGGTCTTAGGGCCCTACATCCTTTTCTCAGTTTCTCCAGCAGACAAACAACTGTATGTTCTTAGAGATAAGCAAATCTTCATGATTCAAACTTTTCAGTACTATAGTCAGTTTCAGCTTACCATCTCCAGGTGATAATTTCTGCTAGCTAACAGAGTTTATTGGCTGCCAGTTTGAAGTAAAAGGACTCTCTGTTACCCATTAGCTTTGAGCCCAGATGCACCATGTGCTAGAGTGAGTGTTTGAGAGACTACATTCAGTTTGTATATTAAAACTTAACAGAGAGAAAATGAGGAGGGTTGGCTTCTGCCAAATAGTAAAAAAAACTTCTGAATGTTTTAGCAATGGATGTAGAGAAGATCAGTTCAAAAGCACTGATACATGTGTGAAGTAGAAGATACATTGTAAATTAGGAGGGAGAGACAAACAGGCAAAAAAAAAAAAAAATTATCTAGCCAGAACTAAGAACTCTATTTATAAAGCTTGCAGAGTAAGAGGGTTTTTTTTTTATGATAAAACTGATGTGGTGACCAAATAATGACTACAGTTTATAGATGGAAATATGACAGTGATTATGTTTTGATAAGTAAGCACTTTTAAAATATTAATGTTTTCCTACATATTCTATTGTTGGGATACTTGAAGTGTTTTGTTGTGGGCAAATTATGCACTACATTCCTAAAAATTTTAGGGTTGTACTCTCTTATTTGCTAAATTCAAAGAGTGATAAATTAAATAATGATTAAAATACATAATTATTTAGTTTCTCATCATATGACTTCCAGTGGCCTAAAACATAAAATTTCCTAATTATCCTGTTAAAATAATAGAATATAACTTTCCCACGTTTGGGGACTCATTATGAAGCATGGCAAATTCTTTAATTTAGATGACAAACTGTTTATTAAAGAAGAAAATTTACCAAGTGTCCAAAGGCTCTTATTCTGAAAGAAAAATTATCTGTGCTTAAATTTACTCTGCTATGGCAAAACAAAGTAAAATTGAGTTAGTCTCTGAATTTATAAATTTTTTTAAATTCTTTGGAAATAAATTGTGTGTATATTATTTCAAAAACTTAAGACATAAATATGGTAGCATAATAGCTACACATAATGAGATCTTCAAATTAAATTATCATTGTCTTACAATTCAGAAGTTAAGTCCAGGTTCACAGGGTAAAGTTACAGTTTCCCAAGAGATCAACATACTTAAAAAAATATGACGCTGTTCTTAAGGTCTTCTTTGTATCAAATAATGTAGGTTGTCATTCTTTTTAAAAATTGATTTTTCAGGTTAATCTAAATAAATGGGCTTGGTCACAGCATCCTCATCTATTTGTGTTGTTATATGTGGTCTTCATTGTCTTCCCAGATCCTCACTGTTCCTTCAGCTGATTCCAACAATTCCTCTAGCTAGTTATCACCTTACTTTCTTATTTATTTTTAGTTTTTATAGAATGTCTCTAGAGAAAGAGAATCAGTATATGGAATATGTACAGTAGATACAGTAGAAGTAATTTATTAAAGTAGCATGCATGATATGGATTGGCTAGTCCAACACTAGATGTCTGAATGCTTGGGAGGCTGAAAACCATGTAATTGCTCAATCCACAAACTTGATACATCATCAAATTGGATTATGGCCCTAATGATTTCCAGAGAGCTGCTGGTGATCAGTCTGCTTTGGAGTGCCAAAGAAGTTTGGTTTGAATAACAGCAAAGTTAGCAGCAGCATTGGCATCCAGAGAGTTGGCATACTTATACATGTAAGAAGCAAACTAATCAGAAAAAAAACACAGCATTGTTTTCCATTCTAACCTCTTCCTATCTAAACCACTGTAGAAAAGGGATGTCCATTCTAAAAAAGGGCCTTACCCCTTAACTAGGATAACCCTCACAGTTCCACATACAGGTGTGTTCCAAGTAAAACTTACAACCTTAGCTGAAAATCAGAGAATTAATTTAGTTTTCATATATATATATATATATATATATATATATATATATATATACATCTTAACATTCCCTACCTTGCTTAAGATCTTTTAGTTCCTTCTCCTGATCCCTTTTATAGTTCATGACTTACACATACACACACACACACACACACACACACACACACACACACAGAGAGAGAGAGAGAGAGAGAGAGAGAGAGAGAGAGAGAGAGAGAGAAATAGTTTTATATCTAGATTCCATAAATAATATATATGATAAAGAAATTAATACTAAATGATGAAAGGCTGATTGCTTATAGTTCCTATTATTATTGAAATACTGAAAAATAGTATAAGATTTATTCCAGGTGGGAAGAGGGATAAAGATATTCATTGATGCCTTCCAAAGTCAGTGTTTAGGATCCTGACATGAGGTTTAAGTGCAGGGTCAAAAAAGGCATTGTAATCAGTCATCATCAAAATAACAACCACCACTGATCTAGCATTGCTTTGCCTCAGTTCTATCCCAACTCTAATCTCTCCCAGTCCTAGTCTCTCTTTTGAAGTGGTCTGACTTACTTTTAGGACTGAGTCACAGATATTTTCGTTTAACCACTCTCAACCATCAAGAAAAGGTCAAAGTCATGTGATATACGTAAAAAATATTCCTGCTAAGTTTACATTCTCTTTACATCCTTCAACCTATCAAACTATTCTGTTTTGTAAAATCATTCATCTACAATGATTTTTTTTCATTAAAATAAAGCACAAGTTGAAATAATATGTTGAGAGTAGCAAAAGTATTGTACATATTAAGAAATAATTATATCCTTATTTTGCATATAATCAACATGTTATATAATGTAGTACTAAGAAAGTGACTGTTTTGCATTTAGTATGATATACTGATGTTTAATTACTCAGTTTTTAGATAGACCTCATGGTTTAGGCTTATTATTTTAGTTACTTGGAAAACTGAGTGATATGCATCAAAAGTTCAAAGTAGGCATAGGCTACAGGGTAAGATCAATGACACTAGACAATTTATTGAGATATTGCCTCAAAAATATAAAATACAAAAAAGACTGGGGCCATAAATCTTCTTTCTTTTTTTAAATTTATTTTTATTTTATTATTATGAGCAAAGAAGTCACACTTTGCTGAGTATTTGCTTAGCATCTGTGGTAGCCTGCATTCAATTCCCAGTAGTACAAAAGTAAATAACTAATAACTCTATAAATAAAAAGAAAAATACTAAATGCTTATCCTTTTAGGCTAAAAGAGAGAGACATTTTAGTAATCTAGAGGGAATAGGTTTTGATCTTAAGAATCCAAGAAGCAATTAAAACTTTCTGAAAAACAGAGTTAAATCAAGTTTAAATGGGATTCTCTGAATTTCTAAAAATTCTGTCTTTTACTGTGTCTACCCTTTATGATATATTGTTAGCACAAGACTGAGTCTACTATCAGAAGTGTCTTCCTACTCAAAACAATATATTCATGTGGATTTAAACCACAAATTTTCTAGCAGATCAAAGTAGGTAGCAAATTGAATTAAGTGAAACACAATGTTTTTTTCTATCCAATTATAGTCCTTAAAGATCTGAAGCAGCAACATCTGCTACATTTGCCTCAGCCCTGCTTGCCTACTGTGCACAGCAGGAGACTTTCCAGTTAATCATCCCCCTGCAAACCCTGCTCACCAGCATGATGAGGTTGCTAGGGTTGCTGTCTGAAGGAGAATACTCCATGCTGCCTCCTTGGAGAAAGCAGTGAAATCACTCCAGGAAGAAATGGAAACTGAAGCTTTAACAAAAAGAAGAGACTTTCTTAAGGGTTGCTTTGGTAGCTCAGATGTTTATATTAGTGGCATTTTAAAAACACAGACTGAAGTCTGCTGTACTAAAAGGTAATAATAGCTTTATGGACAGTCAAAAGCCCGGTGTGCTTACTGTGCATTAACAAGGTGTTAACTTGCATCAAAACATGTTGAATAAATTCTGTTTAATTTGTATACATATTGCAGGAAGTCAAGTGAATGATTCAAGCTAGAAGCAGATGCAGAGGCTCTTTGCCATTTCTCTATTGCAAAAATATATATCTACATATATATAATTTCTTTATTTAAAGTCAGATTTTGTCCTTATTCTTAAATATTAATGATGAATATTTTAATGCATAAAATTTAGTTTTCAATAATCTCTACAAATCTTAAGTAGTAAATTGTTTTTGGCCTCCTCCTAGGCAAAATCATCATTTATTTTAATTTTTTCTATCAAATGCACAGATATAAAAAAAGATTTCATGGATTATAATTTGTAAATTTTGACTTCAAATTTAATATACCATTTTTAAGATATTAGCATAAACTAAATTTAAACTAATACACTAAAATAAAACATTATCTTCTAATTTTCCAAGGAATTTTCAATGTCATTCATTATCGCACAGACTACTAATGAAAGCATTGCTTGAAATAAGATTTAATTTAATTTAACATGCTAATTTATAAATGGATACACATTTTGAAATATTCTAGTTATGTACCTTTATATACATATAAAAACCTGATATTTTAATATTTTTTTTAAAAAATGAGCATAATATTTATGAACTCTGGAACTCTGAAAAATATATTGTAAGCATAAAGGGAGAAGAGTTTCATACAAAGTGTACAGAAAACATTTTTACTAAAATTATGGGAAAAGCATCTCTGTCTAAAGAAAGAGATGACCCTCTAGAGACATATAGAACATCAGCTAGACAAGACCAGCACATTATAGGGAAAACAGTACATGAAGAGAAAATGGAAAATATCTTGAAAGCTACAAAAAAGTAAAGATAAGTTACAAACATTGCTTTGTTTATTAGAACAATTGGGGACTTTTCAGTACAAGACACTTCATAAAGAGCAGCTTTAGTTGGAGCTTTTCAAACACAAAGACCACAACTGCCAAAACAACCAAATATACCCAGTGAAAGTAACTGGTATAATTGTTGGTGAAAAAAATATCCTCCCATCATAAAAACACATTAAAAGCATCCATGATGTGAAATAGAGCCTAACAAAGAATGCTGGAAGGGACATTTCTATCTAAAGAGAAAGAAAAACACACTCATGGAACTACAGGAAGAAAATATAAACTTTGCTATGACATTCAGTAAACAAAAGAAAACCAAGAAAGTCCAAAACCCTGCAAAATCAACAAAATCGCAGGGTGCAAAACTTGCTTTTATTTATAATTCTTTAGCAAAAGATACACACTAGCAGATATAATTAAAAAGCAGAAACCTTTTTTTTAATCTGTCTCCAAGAAGCAGACATTATTGTAAAGGCAAACATTGCTTTAGAATAAAAAGATGGGCAAAAGTATTCTAAGCAAATGGAAACAGAAGACATATAATCTACCGTGGTATGAACCTGACATGAAATATGTTTTAAATGAGGTTTATTTTGTGAGAATCACTTACAAAACAGAGAAGGTTTTAAGAAACAGTGAAAGGGTAAGGTTGCAGTGTGCTGGAGCATTTCTAACGAAAGCTTCTCACCCACACGTTGCACCTCCGAACACCCGCACCACCGCAAGTGGAACCGTCAACTACCCTGAAGCCACGTCATCAGTCCGCAAATCGTGCAAACGGCCCTGCACGAGAGAATGACGGCTTCCTGTCCTGGTCCTATCCCTCGGAGGTCTACTTCCGGAAATCTTTCTAGTTGACCACGCCCCGCTCGGCTCCGGCCCTCTGACGAGATCTGTTCACATGTATAGTTCCTGATTTCCCGCTACATCTCCCTGTTTTGTCTAAATAGGAAAGTTTTAAACGAGGTATAAAACTATATATTATAGGGACCATCATAAGACAATGTCTGGGAAGGAGAAAGGTATTAACATAAGTGAGGTCAAATTACTGCTAACAAACAACAACTATAAAGTGTAATTTAATATCTAAAATGTTGATATGAGAAAATGTATAGGGATTGTTTTAAGGCTGTTTATCTTAAACAATAGAGTTTTAACACTTGAGTGTCTTTGTTGAAATGTGAAGTAATAACAACTTTAACTATTTAATCTTTAACACTGTCAAGACCTGAGAAGGAAAATATATATTTAAAGTTGGAAGCATGAAGTAACTTTTAGAATTTAGGAGAAGATGACAGTTAACTATTTGGACAGTCATCTACTATTTTTTTGTATAACGGGAGCATTTATCTTTGTGGCTACTGGCCTATGATATCTGACAAGTCTCTATAGAAGCAGGGTATTTTTTGGTAGGACCGTCTTATCTTGGCTAGGCAGGCTTCGGCAGTTTCTATCTTTTATTTTGTTTGTCTATTTTGGACAGTGAGCACGTTGACAGTAGTAGGAGCAAGTGTAGTCTTTTGTCCTTTGGGCTATTATTTGCTAAACAAGACAATCTCTGTGTAAAATGTCTGTGATGTTCAACACTACTTTGAGAAAGGAATGGTGATGCCAGGAGTTGTTAAGTTTTTTAAGGCCAAATTTGAGATAACTTTGAATGCCATATTTTCTCGGTCTATGAAGTGGTTGAAGACACTTATCTATTGGGTGTATTTTAATATGTTTTTGAAAAGCTTGAGTATTTTGACTGTTAGGTGGCAAATTTGAGTAACCATAATCTGTAATCTCAATCAACCAAGAAAGTGAAGCTAAATTGTAAAAATAGGCATTTTAAAAATGAGTGTACAGCTCTTTTAAATAATTTTAAGTATAACAATCTTATGAATATTGACTAAAATATACATTTCGTATAAAATGACAACAATATTTTAACTATAGATTTTTATATATAAAATATATATAAACAGATTTATATAAAACAACTTGTGTGTATATTATAACAAATGTTATGACTATCATAAATAATTAGAGGTAGAAATTGCATTATGGAAATGACAATGTACTTAATATATATTAATGTGCAAAATATTTTAGACAAAGGTAGACACGTGCAAAATAGGGCAATTATATATTTAACTTTGTATCAATATATATTATCTCATTCAGATAAATAGATTAATTTTTTATTTGTGTTAATATATAAACATTTTTATTATGTTTAACTTTGTATCTATATATATTATCTAAATCAAACATATAGATTGATTTTTTATTTGTATCAATATATAAACATTTGTATTATGTTAATTTATTTTTTATTTATCTTTTGGTTAATAGTTGTTTATAAGTATAATGATCCCTTATTTATTTATTTTTTTTCTCTCTCTCTCCTTTTCTTTTTTTTATAATATCATTTTATCTTTTACCCAAGATTAACTTATAACCATCGTCTCAAAATGATAATTGACCATTATCCTCCCTTGAATGATCAACTCATTGGGAAAAAGGACGTAGTTCTCTCATAAAGTTGCTTCATGCTGGCCTGTGGGTGATGGTTTCTCTGTGGGGTCCTGTTAAACTAAAACAATGATTAAGTCTTAATTAAGTAGCTATAAGCATATATATCTATTTCATAAACATATATAACCATTTTCATTGTACTGAGTAAGTCTATCTGAAATATTTGCTAAAGATATGATAAGAAACTATCTTACGACTGTCTTGATTGGACTATACCTCAAAAGTGATCACTGAGTGACATACAGCAGGTTCTGCTGTGAAATATGTTTTAAATGAGGTTTATTTTGTGAGAATCACTTACAAAACAGAGAAGGTTTTAAGAAACGGTGAAGGGGTAAGGTTGCAGAGTGCTGGAGTGTTTCTAACGAAAGCTCCTCACCCACACGCTGCACCTCCGAACACCCGCACCGCAAGCGGGAACCGCCAACCACCTGGAAGCCACGTCATCAGTCCACAAACCGCGCAACCTGGTCCAGAACTCTTTCGAGAGGTCCCGGCCCTGCACAAAAAAATGCCGGCTTCCTGTCCTGGTCCTCTCCCTCAGAGGTCTACTTCCAGAACTCTTTCCAGTTGACCACGCCCCGCTCAGCTCCAGCCCTCTGACACGATCCGTTCACATGTATAGTTCCTGATTTCCCGCTACAACAATCAATTCTATTTTATTATCTAATAAAATAGACTTGAAATGAGTTTCTGCACCTTGACTGGCACCTTGGAGCCCATTCCCTCCAGAAGAACACCTGACCCAGGCTTGATGTTGGGGTGAGGAAAGCAGATTTGCGTGGAGTGGATGCTGAACCACCTTGGGACCTTTGGACTCCCTGCCCTTGCTGGGGAGGAGATAAAGTGATGGAGAGAAGAGTGATTGACTGGGAGGGACAGAAGGGTGAAGGGAGTCTGAACAAAGGGATACATGGATAAAAGAATCTGACCTTATTCATAGTAATAAAAAAAAAGAAATGAGTTTCTGTCATTAGAGATGAAGAGGGTTATATCATTTTGATCAATAGGTCAATTCATTGTTCTAAAATTACAATTATGTTGATATAAATGCACATATTAAACTGTATAAAGAAGCAGGGCTCTAGTGTCTCATGCCTTTAACTATAGAACTCAGAAGTTCTAGGCAGGCAGTTTTCTGAGAGTTCCAATCCAGCCTAGTCTACAGAGCTTGTTCCAGATCATACACAGCTATTGCATAGAGAAACACTGTCTCAAAAACAAGCAAACAAACAAACAAAAACTAAACTGCATAAAAACCACCACTAAATTTAAAAGAAACCTTTGGATTAAATAAGATCATGGGTCAAATGGATATGATATATGTCTATGGACCATTTCTATCACATATCAAACAATACACATTTTATCAGCACCACATTAGAACCTTCTCTAAAATAGCCAACATTATTTTAAGTGATAAAAACAAAGAATAAAAATCAGGTGCAAGACAAAAATGTCTATTTTCATCACTTCTAATAATATGACATCAAAAGGAAACAGGAAGGATTACAAACAGAAGTGGAAGAATTCAAAGTATCCCTAATTATACATTACATGGTTTCTTACAAGGCTAACACCAAAGGCTCCACCAGGAAACTCCTATACTTGAAAAAAACACATCCTGCAAAGTGGGAAGCTAAACATACTCAGGTCAGTAGTCTTTCTATATATTAAAGCCAAGAGATTAAGAAAGAAATCATAGAAACATTCCTATTTATTGTAGCCTCAGAAATGTTGTAGTAAACACAACCAAAGAAGTGAGCTGTCTATAAAGTGACAACTTTAAACACTGAGCAAAACATTTGAAGAGGTCCCAAGGAGATGGAAAGACCTCCAGTGCACATAGAATTAGTATCCCGAAATGGTTATTCCACCAGAAATGATCTACAAATCTAATGCAAGTTCTATAAAAATTTCAACTCAATTCAATTCTTCATATATTTTAAAACAAAATCTTAAAATTCATATGGAGATATAACAGACTCCTAACTGCTGAAATAATTCAAGACAATAAAAATATTGCTAGTAGTATCACTATACTTGATGTTAAGTTTTACTACTGCTGCTAAAAAACACCAGAATCAAAGAGCAAGTTGGAGAGAAAAGGGTTTATTAGGCTTATGGGATCCTGGAGGCAAGAGCTGGTATAGAGGCCATGGAGGAGAGCTGCTTGCTTACTGACTTACTTCCAATGGGTCAACCCACCACCACCTTCTTATAGAACCAAGGAGCAGCAGTCCATAGATGGCACCACCCACCATGGGCTGGGGCCTCCCACACTGAACACTAATTGAGAAAATGCCTCACAGCTGGATCCCATTGAGGCATTTCTTCAACTGAGGCTCCTTCCCCTCTGATGACTCCTGCTTGTGTCTAGTTGACACAGAAAATCAGCCAGAGTAATTATAGAACCAAAGTTGGAAAAATATCATGAGCTTGGCACAACAAAGACATTGGTCAATCAATTTCACTTAAGAACCCAGATATGAGTCCATGTATTTAGAACCACCTGATTTTTTCAGAGATACAAAAACATAATTAGAAAAAGGTACATTTAAAACATGTGGAAAAATGAAAATCATTCTCTTTCATCATACATATAGAGACAGATATGTATATCTCAGGAACCATAGGTTGCTAAATAGAACTTCTCTTCCAAAACCCTCCAAATTCAAGATATTGCTATTGCTCTTGGTTGCTCACCAGAATTTCATTATAAGACACTGCTGTTGACTCTATGCATTTTAATGACCTCACACAGTAAAATCATTCCTATACAGTATCGGAAGCTTCCTCCAAGCTGGCTGGTTTGCATAGTACTGGGAGGTACTATGTAGCCTACTGGCAAAGGGGTTAGTTATCAAGTCTTAGAGAGCTGTGAATCTGGAGAACTTCAATAATGATTAATGTTATACGACATGTCCATGAGTGCAATAACGGTATACATGTTACAGGTTAAGTTATAGCAATCTGATTGAATTTAGGGCTTGTTTAATAGGAAGCAGCACATGCCTGGTTGAAAATCTGGCCATATCTTGTTGCTGGGAAGCTCAAACCTTATTTTATTATTATGCTGAAAGAATATAGTTTCACACTGCCTTTAAAATTTGTATTGCTCTTCTCTTTGCTTGGTGCAGATCTCAGAGAAGGTTTTTACCTCTGTGATGCAGATGATGGTTAATGCACAAATTCACAACTGGTCAAAGGGCAGAGAACCTGTGTCAGTGCACTGTTTAACAACAATGAGATATCTATATCATATTCCCTCTCCCCAAGGCCCCGGGCTAATCATAAAGCAAGGGAGTCTAACAATTTCAAGTGCCGAAGGTTGAGGAAGACAAGAGTTAAACACTATTGCACCTGGCTGCCATACATAAACAGCAGCTTTGATTGCTTGCACAAGATCAACCGAGGCAGAATTGTAGCTTGATAGCTTGACGTGTGAAGGGGTTATGAGCTCTCATCTCTAACTAAGGAGTTATGGATAGTAGATGGCTTCTGTTAGAGAAAATGTTCATTTCACTAAGGAGATACTTCTTAGTGCATGACCTCCCACACTATAGTATATTGGCAGCACAAATTGGAGTCAATGGGTCATTTAAAAAGAGCACATGGATTGGGGAGGGATTAGCGAAGTAAAAGTGAAACAGGGAGGAGTTAAGGGGAGATAAAGTGATGGAGGGAAGACAGAGTGACTGAGAGGGGCAGGAGGGGGAAGGGAGTTTGAACAAGGGGATACATGGATAAAAAACATGACTTTATTCATAATAAAAATGAATAAAATCAAAATACATTGTACAACCTCTCAAAAATTAATAAAATAAATAGCAAATATTGTATTGTATATATCTCTCTGCCAATGATAATTAATAGAATAATAGTCAGAAGATAAGATCCATGGGGGGGGAATTCACAATAAAAAATTAGAGCCTGAAAAATTCAGCAATATCTAAGAATGTCAGTTTTCCTTTATTTACCATAGTAATGTCATGCAACCACTGAGGGGTGCTCTCTCACTAAGAGCTACAATAATCACAAAACACTGTAACTCTAAGATATGCTGTCAATGTTTTTTGAGAAGCATTAAAGGTAGAATATTATGTTTAAAATTATCATATGCCACAACAACAACAACAAAAAACAACAAACACCATTGACATTAAGCAATATTTGGCTTTAGATGAAGTCATTATCTCACAATTTAGCCACTAAGGCATATTAATCTCTAATACGCTATATTAATGCTGCATTGAAAACAGTTTCCATAGATATCATTAGTGAGGTTTAGGCACCACCTTAGTTTATTATCCCAAGGCTACATGTTTATTATGTGTATTCTGTTTTCCCCATGGTGCATAAAATGCCATTTTCTCCCATACTTTCATTTATTTATGTGTAACAATAAAGATGATAATGCTTAGAAGTTTTGCTGGTTTACCTGAAAGGTGACATCTTTGGGCAACTATTGCTCTTACTTAATGAATATTTTATATTAGAGGAAATACTCTTCTGCAGCAAAGCTCTGGGATACCAGAGCTGAACACTGGCTTCATAATTTGAATATGGTTCCCAAGGGCTGTACATACAAGAGATGAAGTGTCTATGTTATATAGTCTGCTTTATACTGTTGATATTTGAGTTGTACATTAAATGCACTAAGTCATGTGAATTTTTTTTAAATTGTACCTGACACATTATAAATACACATAAAATGGATCCATGATAGTTTCTTCTTCTGTATTTCCTATATACTTTGAAAACATATGAAACAGATAATTTATAATTAACAAATGCAGCAGGCATCTTAGACATAAGCAAGGTGATGTTATCTTTTAAGTATAGGTCTTTTCAGAAAGATACAGCTGAAATTATGAAAGTCAAACCCATAAATGAGCCTGTTCTGAAACTTGAAGCTAGTTCTAAACTCTATAGAACTTTTAAATGAAATTGTAAAGTTTAATGCAATTCCCTCAGCAGTTTCTAGAGCTTACCTTTGAATTTCTGCAGAGCCAATAGATATATCCAAGCACGCTTTTACAAAATGCTACTTTTCAAAAAGTAGGCACAGCATGTAATTACCTCAGCATGATATTTCTTTGGTAATTGCAGATAAATTGATAAAAATATCTCAACTACTAGCCAAGCAGGATATTGATTGCAATTTGCTAGGCTATAAGAAAAAGTGATTTTTCTCTCGTTTTAATACAAGTACTTACTTGTTTGATTTTATGATAAGCACAGACCTTTTCAATCAGCAGCTCAAAATCTTTACAAAAAAACCCATATGATTACAAATTCTTAAGATAGCCAGTGCACATTCTTGCCTGTTCGTTATTTCCTGTTCAGCAATTTCCATCCAAACAGCATTTCCTAGAACAGTGTTATTTATTTATTTATTTATTTATTTATTTATTTATTCATTTATTTATTTTCGATGTATCTTGTCAATACATTACTAAAATGCAAGTCTTCAGAGACTTGCTCTTTTGGAAAATGAGGAGTTCACAAACCTCTCCTTTTACCTCTATACTATATACATTCACAAATGTATATGTGTGCCATGAAGTTGTGGAGTGACTCATCCCTGTTGGGTTTTCAACTTTTATTTCTATTTGGCTGACAGTTGCCATAAAAAACAGTTTAAAAAATTAAAAGAAAATCCAATATACATAATCCAGATGCTATGTATTTTCCATCTTTATATGGCTTATTATTTTTATACCTCTATCTCCCTTTTTAGGAATTGTCTCTACCCTATTTCTTTTCTCTCCCAAGACTATGTACATTTTACACAAATTGTAAGCCATTTAAAATTTTCTCTATCTAAATCTGTTTTATTGTGTATTTTTAATCATTTTTTAACCAGAAGAATTATTTAGTTGCTAAACTGAAAATCACTGTTTTGGCTACTGGCTAGACCTTACTCTACTTTTCAACATGGTGAAGGAGCCAGAGTCATGCTCACCTTCCCAATTCTGGGAAGCAATATTAAATATCATGGAGCTGCGTTTTTAAACCCACAGTTGTGTCCAAGCTCATAAGCATCAGCTGAGAAAAGCCTTTCTGTCCCATAGTCCTTAAGAGAGAATGTAGATATTGTCCATGCATCTCAGCTCATGGTGGCTAGTGGCAGACAATATTCTCCAGCCAGCTACTGGGAGATGAGTCTTTCCATTGCTGCTGGCAATACACTATAAAACTAATGAGGCTCTCCTTTTGTGCATTCAGAATCCTTTTTAAGGCTTTTTCATTGCCTAAAGGTGGGCGCCATTTGTTATAAGAAATTTCGGGTTTGGCCAAGACCTGAGGTTTGTACCCAAAGCCCCACTGCTGCTTTGCCTCAAATAAGTATGCAAAGGCTTACACTAATTACAAACTGTTTGGCCTATGGCTCAGGCTTATTGCTAACTAGCTCCTGCATCTTAACTCAACCCATTTTTATTAATCTGTCTTGTCACATGGCTCATGACTTACTTATACTCCATCATATCTTTCTTCTTAGGTGTCTAGATTGTGTCTCCCATGAATCTGCCCTCTTTCCCCTTTATCTATGCTTAGATTTCCTGCCTGATTTTAAAACTGTTAAAACTGTTCTTTATTATAAGTTGGTATTCACAGCATACACAAAGACATCCCATAAGAGATGATGCTTGGAAGAGTTTAACCCAAGTCACTTACTCATATGGAAATACTGATTCAGCAGTTGGTATAATATCTGAATCACACTGGAACAGTATATTCAGAGTTTGTTTTCTAAAGGTGACATGACAACATCAGATAAAAATCAGTTTACCAAGAAAAATAGCATATAGTTTAAAAATTGGACTATTGGATAAGACCATAACTGCTCTCTGAATGGACTCAACAGAAGAATTAAATCCTTAATGTAAGTACTAAGAAGAAATGTCTAGAATGTAAATAATAAGAAATGGTTAAGCCAATCAAGAGATTTTAATTTTTGAAAGAACAAATTAGAATCTTGAAAATTGTTGTGGCAGAGGAGAGAAATAAAGTTTCCTCCTGTTACATTATTTCAGACTTAGTTGCTAATATGTAAAATTAAGATTAAATAATTTGAAGTATTTGACTGATTTCTTATATTTGATATTCCAAATAGCAATGTAATATCTTGCTGGATGTATTGAATGCATATTGCTCATAAATATGCAAAATATAGCTGTGTACCTTCCCACACAGTGATATCTCATCAGCAACAGACCACATACATAACATACATATTGAGTTCGTAATATTGAGTTTGTAATAAAGCTGAAGAGCTCTTTCCTAGGGATGGAGCAGCCATCACAGCCACTGGCACAGTAGATTATTCATGTATTTGTGATGATGCCAGATGAAACAGTTCAAACAAATCTTCTGCACTGCCTATCACAGATAATTATTGCACATGCTTAGATACAGTATTTGATGTGTGAGAGTAAATGACTGTGATATTTGTTCTTGCGTTTTTACTTTTTCATTAGAACGTGGTGGCTCCTTAACTTAATAAATGCATTTTAGCCTTAAATGATGTATTTTTATGTCAGCTATTACCTAATATAACATGTGAAATTTAGCTCTGGATATGATCAAGAATGTACACTGAATGATTAAGATGCAACATTTAGATTCAATAAGTAAACTTATGATGTTTACATAATGTAGAAATTACCTAACTGAATATTCCATTATTTAGTTATGGATGACTGTATTTACAGCTTAAGATAAAACTTAATTATTATCATGTATTAAGCTGGATCACAGAGAATGATCATAAATATTTCTTAGAGTTTCTAGTTAGACATACTCATTTTGTTTTTTGTAATCCTTATTTTTCTGTCAAAACACTTTTGTAAATGAATACATATAGTTGATAAGGTATGGGGGGTTAGTAAGGTACAAAACAAAAGTACTCTGTAATTTCAATATATTTTCACAAGATGATAAAGAATTACATGATGAAACTGAATTAGTTGAGCAGAGAAAGGCTTTACTATATCTGTGGAAGATACATTAGAGGCAAGCCAATAGCATGAACTGAAAGGAAGAAACAAAATATAGGCAAATTTTGAGACAATTTGATAAAATTACTTTGTTGGTTCAGAGATCCAAATACTGTTTCTTCCTCCTGCTTTTTAAATGTTGGAGTTAATTGTATTGTCCTAAAAGCCCATCACAGAAAGTGAGTTAGTTGTTCTTTGGAAAAAATGAATGAATGCCTTTGGCTTAAAAAAAATTCAATAATTATACTGAGGTATTTGAGAAATAATTCACCCAAAAGAATGCACATTAGCCAAGGAAGAGTAGAGCTTTGTTTTAATCATCGATTATATATAGGTATAAAAAGGTAAAGTGAGACCTCAAATCCCTGGACTCAAAAAGATAGGATTACTACCCTTAAATAGGCTGCAGTCAGTAGAAGTGGAAAAATGAAAACAGCCCAAGGGGCTATCAGGAAATGTGAGATAAGAAAGGTCTTTCCCAGTAAGAATATCCTCCTGGGAACTGAATCCTCTCCTGATATTTGTGAGTACTTGTACATTTATGTGGACACATATACAGAGGTACAGCTAAAAACCGCATCAATAAATAAATAAATAAAACAAAAAAATTCCCAGTTTCAGAGGACAAAGGTAAAGTTGCTTTTGACTGTAGGACATGTTTTCTAAAATAGCCCCAATTGTTTGAAGGTAGTCTATCTCAAATATTTATGCAATGCAGCAAATATATTATATTTGAAATTTCACCACTAATTGTTTTCTTTTTTTAGTAAGAGCTGGATATAAATTTGTTAGGAAACAGGACTTAAAATTTGGGAGCCAATACATTGCTGACAGTCATTGAGATAAGGACAATTTAAACTACTAAAACAGCATAAACTCTTCTCTTGCTTTGAAAGTAATTTAATTTAATTATTGACTCTCACATTCCTAGCTGGAGTATCATCAATCACTATAGATATTATTTTTTCTGAGTCACTAAAACTAATTATTCACAGTAATCTCTGCTCGCTGAGACTAATCACCGCACTACATTTAAAATCAATCTGTTATGTAGTGTCATGAAGTTCTGTTGAGTGAAGTGATTTTTTTTTATGAACCTGTAAATTCCATGTTGATTATCTGAAACTCAAATTGTCATTCATATTCTTTTTTCTAAATCATAAAGTATCAAAGATTTGTGTATATTTCTTAAGTGGATAATTCTATACTTAGAATATCTCATGGATATGTTTATTCATAATTCAAGTAATTTTAATTTGTAATTTAATAAAGGAGAATAAATCATATGCAATATTAAAATAACTCACATAGTCAGGAGAGCTGTGATGTCCTGTCTCTGTACTCAGGCTTTCTCCTGGGTTCTGCCTAAAAGATAAGCAATTAATTTCAGGGTGTGTCTGCAACCATAGCCAGCAACATTTAAATTTCCTTTCCTTGCTTCTTTCTCCCAAGTATTAATCAATTAGTTACTGACAATTCAGGTTCATAGATGTTTAGAGATTAAGGGGTTTTTACACTATGTAATTCATTAACATCATGAAAAAATTGTTTGAGCTGCTGCCTTTTCCCATTAGTGGTATACGCAGAGTCACTGACCTATACATCAAATCCTAAATAAAAACAAATGTGAACATTATTTTTATATCAAAGCCATTTTCTCCATTCAAGCAAAAAGCTTAATAAATACTAATACTCCTCTCCTTCACATAGTCTCTCTTTACTTAAGATGCAGTTCTGTTTATCTTTTTATAATAAAGTCACTATTTATTCCCTTTAGGGGTTTGAGTTCTTTCACTTAATCACCTAAATTCCCACTTCTGCATCAATACAATGCTAGAATGTTTGCATCAGGCGCAATAAATACTAAACCACTAGCATAATCTAATATTAGAATTTGATGTGTGATAAGTTTTGCATAATATAAAATATACCCCTCCTTCAGGTCTAATAATGTACATTTTGGATTATATTATGTTTATTCATTTATACTTAGTTATTCAGCAACTTTAATATATTTTAGAAATACTACTGGATAAATAGGTTTAAAGAATATTAATTAGAATATGTGTAGTTTGATTCTTCTAATTAAAACATTTTTACTCAATAGTATTTCATAGGTGACATTGATATTGCATTCTTTTTTTTTTTAATAGTTCTTAATACTTGTTTATTCTGTTTTATTCAGATAATAACACTAAGATTTCTAACACGTTCCCCTATACTCTCCTTATGCTAGTTTTCCTGCCCTTAAGTAAAAACATCTCCAAGTCAACAATTAGTTTTATAGCCACTGTTCCTATCAAATGGTGATACACCAAAATCCCAATTCTCATGAATTTTAACATAG
>PVIH01026339.1:0-18942 GCA_004025045.1 Sigmodon hispidus | reverse complement strand
TAATAGCAAGAACCTGGAAACAACCTAGATGTCCCTCAACTGAAGAATGGATTAACAAACTGTGGTACATCTACACAATGGAATACTACTCAGCAGTAAGAAAAAATGATATCCTAAAATTCACAGGCAAATGGATGGATTTGGAGAATATCCTCCTGAGTGAAGTATCACAAACTCAGAGAGATAAGCAGGGGATGTATTCACTCACTAGTGGTCTCTAAACAAACAAACACGAAAAAAAGCCAAACATGCCCAAGCAGCAAACCACAACCACTGAACAGCTTGGGATCAGAAACACCCTGGACTGACCCTTAAAACCCCAGTCCATCTATAGGAACACCTGACTCACTCTTGAGGGAGGAGGGACAAAACTGGATTTGGCCGGGAGTGAAGACTGATCCAAGCATTATTGGGCCAGTCGGACCATACGACTGTCTGTTCCCTGCCAAGGGAGGGGATGGGGAGTTGCTGAGAAGAAAAATGACCAGATGTGGTGGGAGGGGGAAGAGACCTTGAATAAGGATATACAGGGACGGAAAAAAAAATTTAGAGGGAAAGCTGTACACAAAGAAAATATATGTGTAGCAATCTTATTTGCATTTCCACCCTTGATAAGCCATGCTTATGATTATCCTCTGTATAGTTATTGTTAATTCTTCCGCATTTTTAAATTCTTTTTACTGTTTTTTTGATAAATGCGAAATAAAGAAGGAAAAAAAAAACATGGTTTGTCATGTGTGGATTGTCTTTGTCAATATATACAACTTGAACTCAAAACAACATCACTCATGTGAACTTTCTTAACTCTCATGGTATAAATTGTCCACTGCTCTGGACTTTAGCCCGCCTCATTTTCTCAGGTCCAAGTCCCACTATCTCTAGAGTACTAACTAATACATTATGATTCTAACAAAACAGGAACAAGTAGATGTGATCTGACTCTAAAATATTTATTTATTGTGGTATTATTTATAATTTGAGAGGATAGAGAAAAAAGTTCAGTGGATAAAGTTGTTGCTGTTGAAAAAAAAATGTAGGTCAAATCCTCTAGGAGAAATTGCTAACAGGTGTCTGTAACTCCAACTCAATAGAATAACAACCCTCTCCAGTCCTCCACAAACACAGCTCAGCCAAACAGATTTTATATATATTTTATAACATATATATATATATAAAACCTTCCAAGTATAATTCAGTTTTTCCAATCATGCCTTACAAATAGTGGAATATTGTCTGAAAACTTCATAATGAGATTTTTAGCAAAATGTGAAAAGGATAAAGCATTGAGTATTTCAGAAAAGGAGGTGTCCATGAACAAAGGAAGTCAACAAGACAATCAACCTTGATGTTGCTGCTGTGTGTCTGCAGTCAGGGATATGAGAGTGTAAGTCAGTATGCTTGATGATCACAAGGTTGAAATCTATTTTTTGTGTTTAGTGAGATTTTATTTTGAGATAGAGTCTCATTAAGTTTCTTTTTATTTGACAAGGGATGAGTGGGTTGGGTTTTCTCACTCATTTTTTCTAGCTCAATCTATATGCCTGAATTTTTTTCTTTTTTACCATTTGGGTAATATTTCATTGTACCACATTTTCTTTATCCATTTATTTGTTACATCCAGACACAATTTAGTATATCCACTATTTTAAGAAATTATGATATTAAGAAAAGTAATAATATAATCCTGATGCATTTTCTGCTATACTCTAAAGCTTACATACAAGGTAGGTCAAGAAGCTTTCCCAATTTATAAATACTTAATAGAGACTGGAGAGAGTTAAATACTATTCATGAGTTCCATAAAGTATATATATATTCTTACATATGCATGTATGTTTGTGTTGATATAGCAATGTACTCAATCAATTTTGTTATCTTGAGTTCAGTAGAAAACAATAATTGTAGCTTCAAATATTATTTTTTAAATATTTATAACACCAACACTTGTAAAAGAGGTTTCTGGCTGGCCTAGCCTCACTGGTTGGACCTGTCTGCTGCTGCTTATCTGAACTAGCAGCAATCTTAAAGTCTCAAAGAAACACATAAATACTTATATTGAAATATTATGCTGTTTGCCCTGTGGCTTAGACATATTACTAGCTAGCTCTTTTGTCTTAATTCTTGCCAAATGGCCCGTAGCTCACCTGTGTTACCTTACATGTTGTTTCTTGGGTGGTTGGATTGTGTGTCCATTGACTCTGCCCTTCTTCCCCACCTACTCTCTGATTTCTCTGCAAACTTCTTTTTTTTTAACATCTCACGATTTTGTTTATTATAAAAAGAAAGCCATGTTTATGGGGGAGGCAAGCTTATGGTGTGGGGGATGATAATGGACATAGTGGACATGATTGTCGTGATCTCTGCATGGCTACTTCCTGCTGACACAGGGACAGAAATGTCTGCTGAATTCTTCAGTCTATCTTGCTTATAGAATCCGAGGTTTGAGTCATAGGGCTGTGAATTTTGTTTCCAGGAGCTCCGAAAAAAATTGAGTTAACTTTGAGAAGTGATAATATAGTGAGTGTACTCTACTAGTTCTGGAGATGGAAAAAGGTTCTTGGAGAGGGGGTAGGAAATGGTCTGTTTTGCCTGTATTGACTTTGTTTCTTTTGGTCCTGGGGCAGGGGTAGGAAATGGTCTGTCTGTTTTACCTGTAATTGACTCTGAAAATGGCTCTTGGGTTTTGTTTTTATTTTCCAGAAACAGTGGGTGTGGAAGTGGGGAGGGTTGAGCCAAAATACCTTGGAGCCATTTGTTGGCCTTCATCTTAGAAGCAGGCTGGAATGGAAAACTCAGAGACAGGGGACTTTAGAGAAATGTTTTATATTTGGCGGTCTACCTGGGAGACTGGAAGAATGAAACTGACAGGTTGAAGCAGATAGCAAGTTGAATAGAGGTGGCTAGAGCAGTTGGCAGAGTCTGAATTCAGGCAAAATATGACTAAAAGTTAAAAATCGCTTTTATCAGAAGTAGGGGGCAGGTTTGCTTGACTAAAACCAAGTGAGTGATAGTGAAAACTCTGAAAATATAATTAGGTGACAGTGTCTGATTAGGCCAAAATTATTTACCTTTTATTCTGACAAAAGAGAGGCTAGAAAGAGTGGTGAGACTCCAAAGCTCCTGCCTGCAGGACTGAGATTATATGACTCTCAGTGTCTACAGGGAGATGGACTGTCTTGATATTATTATGACTACTCAAGGCCCCCTTTTTGCAATGAGGTTGGTCAGTTTAGGTAAGCCTTGGCAGCACCAATTGCCCACGGTCAGACCTTAGATCAGTTGGGAGTAATCTCTGTGTAATGTCTCTTTGTCACATGGAGCTGGGGACACTTACTTAGACCATCATTCCCTTGATGGAGTCCTGGAAAAGGCCTGAACTTGCCTCTGTGAGGCTAGGCAAGAGCAAGGCAGTAGCTGGCCAGACAGCTTTTGCACACTTC
The DNA here is from genome assembly GCA_004025045.1 of Sigmodon hispidus. Taxonomy (NCBI): domain Eukaryota; kingdom Metazoa; phylum Chordata; class Mammalia; order Rodentia; family Cricetidae; genus Sigmodon; species Sigmodon hispidus. Next base: position 15,502 of record PVIH01026339.1, on the reverse strand, counting down.
TAAGAAGCCCAACAAAGGCTGGAACAGTATTTTGTTTACAGCATAAAGATGTCTTATATCACTTCCTCTTATCTAATCAAAAAGAAAGGTTTCAATTTTAACATAGCAAAATTATATATAGCAAAACAGCTATCAAGTAAGAATTATAGTTAAAATATTTAGTTTATTTGTGTTTATTAAAATTAAAAATATTTTATCATCTATTTTATTTTTATGGGTTTAATGTTTTATGTTTAATATATTTTAAATAATTATGAAAAATTATAGCAATAACTATCTAATCTTTAACTTTATTAAAGACTACAGAAGGATATAATATTATCTGAGTAAACAAGAAGTGTAAGCAACTGTTTTTCACATGTAGTAGCATTTTAATACAGTTGACAAAACCTTCATGAAAAGGACTATGTTTTAAAATGTTAATTATTGTTGCAGAACAAAGAATGTGTTTCAAATGTTAATTTCTCTTTTTTTTCTCTCATCAAAAGGAGCAGAACCCAAAAAGCAAATGATAAATTCAAAGCCAGACATTTAGAATAGGCTCTAAGCAACTTTTAAATTATAGAAATAACAGAGATGACTTCTGTCTGTCTAAACAGTCACCTAAAGTCTTTTGTAAAACAGTGGGTCATCTACCTTTAGCCTAGAGTCTCTGGTACTTTTTTTTAGTGAAGCAGTACATGTAAAGGACTGTTCTGCTTGATTTGGCATAGTTTGGCAGTCTTTTTTGTGTGTCTTGATATCCACAGCTCAGCCTTTAGGTAAGATGAAAAACATACAGCCTTTTAAATTAAGGTGAGAAGAAAATCTTTCACATTGAGAGAATAAAATGGGCAACAAGAAGGACAACTTTGTTTTCACAGAGTTAGGTAAAAAAAAAAAGATGTGTTTGTTCTGTTTTTATTTTTTTATCTTCTACAGAATTAATAATAGTAGTGTTGTGATCTTACCTAAAAGTGTTTCATATGTTAAAGAACTTTCAATAATATTCACTTTAGTGGAGAAAGAAAACAAGATAATATCATGTAGAATGTACAAAATAGGCAACCTTTGGTAATTTTATTTTGCAGAGTATATCTTGACAGATAAAATCAAAAAGGCTTTTAAGCAAGTGTTAAACTGTCTGATGCTCTCTTTATCATCTTGAATAGTCTTAGACTTTATCTTAGCATGTGAAAATAGTTGTAAGCAAGAAGTTTCCAAGAATCATGTTTCTTAACAAAGGAAAATGCATTACACATGAGAGCAGAGAGGCAAGTTAGGGATAGAATAATATAGCATGAATAACATCCCATCAAACACAAAATGGAATGTTTAAAGCACTGAGACATATGATATTTTAAAACACACATCTTTAGTAAAGCAAGCAACAAACATACACTGAAATCTAAAATGTCACCCCTGTATAAGGCCAAATAATTATTCCAAATGTATATTACTGTTTGTGCAAATTCAAGTTAATGATGGGTAGCTGAATTTTCCCTTGCTCCTTCACCCAGTTTGCCTAAATCAAACAGACTGTTTAATTTTCATTGGCAGTCAGAAGCAATCATAGTGATACCATTAACAACAAATGTTTTTATTGAGTCATCCTTTTGACTAAATTAAAAATGTATTGCTTAGTAAAAATATGAAATCTCTTACCAAATATATATTTATTTTCAAATTGTTGGGTGAAGTATTTCTTTTTTGATTTTTTTGTTTTTTATTATGAATAAATTCATTTTTTCATCCATTTATATCATTGTTCAAGCTCCCTTCCCCCTCCCACCCCTTCCAGTCATTCTCTCTTCTCCCAATCTCTTCATCTCCTCCCCAGCAAGGGCAGGAGGTCCCAAGGTCCCAAGGTGGCTTAGTTCAAAATCCACTTCAGGAAAGTACACATTCCTCATTCCAACATCAAGACAGGGTCAGGTGCTCATCTGGAGGGAGTGGGATCCAAGCTATTTCAAATTACTATATTTGGTAAGTACTTAACATTAAGCAAATATGTTCATCATTTCTTATTTGTCATAGCTTTCTAAATCTTTTTAAAGGTCAGATATATAAAGCTAAAGCTTGATATTGATTGAATATGTTATATACTGATATCCTCCTTGATTTAATGAATAGCCAATGGCAAGTATGCTCCACTGAAATCAATAACTTCCTAAAGCAGCAACTTAGAATTCAGTCATTAGGAGGAGTCAATGAAAAGCAATTACCAAGCTCTTTTACTCATGAACGTATTTCTTATATAATAGCTTATTTACTCTTTGATATAAAATCAAATCAACTATTTTAAAACTATGTATACAATTATATCATAATGATGGTCATGTCACAGGATAAAATATAAAGTGTAAAAAAATACCCACTTGAGGTAAAGTTGTAATTCAGTGGTAGAGTATTTGCTCAGTTTTCACAAAACCTTGATATGATGCTTGAAATACACAAACATACATACATATTTACATACATAGTTACATATTATGTAAGGATCAATAGTACTTTATTTCTCCATAAATTATAAAGATGAAACATATAGTGGAACAGTCCATGTCCATCAATTTCTTTATCATCCTTTCTCATCTAAGAGTAACTCTGCTATGTGAGAATGTCAGCCTGATCAGCTAGATGCACTTGTGGAATTATTTGAAAATCTGAACAAACATTGAATAAACAAACAACACCCTTAAAACATTAGAGGGCTGTAGAAGAAAAGCATAGACAAAGTTTTCTACAATGAAAAGAGTAGAAGTGAACATAAAATGGTATCAGAGAATCAAAATAGCTTTCAAAACTGTTTTAAAAATTAATAATTTTAGTACACAAGATATTCTGGATTTTCTTAAAAAGTGTGTATTTAGTGTTCCTTTTCCCTCCATAACCCCAGTCATGCTGCTATTCCATGTAAACAGTTGTATCTGCCACCTCAAACTCTTTTATGCTCATGCCCCATGTTCATTTATTTCTTTTCTTTATCATCTATTAGTTCTCTCCGTCTGTCTTTCTATCTCTGTCTCTGTTTCTCTCTATCTCTCTCTCTCTCTTTCTGTGCTTGCGAATATGTCTGTCTGCTTTCTTTAATTTTCAGTTTGTAAGCACCACTTGCTATTTTCTTCTTTTGTTCAGTTTCCTCTTATTTCAGCTAACCATTTTCTGTGCTACGCAGTAGTTTCAATAGTTCATTTATTTAATGTTATTTCTATCAGATCCTTAATGTGTTCATAAATGTATCTGTGAGCATCTCTTCAGCTGTTCAGTCACACCTCATACAAAGCTCATACTATCTATAGTTTTAAAATGTGGTTTCCTTAAACTACAGTTCAATTTTGCTTAGGACAATATTAGTAGAATTTATTGCATTCCATTATCCTTTACTTTGTTAATTCACTATTATCATTTAAGTGTCCTGTAAAAATGACTTATTCCATACATGGTCCATTGGACCATAACCTCTCTGAGAATAAGAACTCAGCATAGTGTCAACCTAAATTAAAAGGAAATAAAATATTGTACAGAGCTCTTAATCAGTAACTGTAAATTAAGCAAATTAATGAAATGAGAAAATAAAAAAAGTACACTCTACAACTGTGCAAGAAGGCAACATTTTTTTTAAAAAATAAATAGTTTTAAGACAGAAGAGAGCAAAGGAAAGTCTGTCTTGATGATGGCTGTTTGACTGAGCTTCAACATGAGTACATTTCATTAGGAAGATTAAACTGAAAATGCCATAAAGAGTTCAATGATAACAAAAATAAAATCATTAAAGTGTATTTGATATTTTCAGTAAATGATAGTCTCAAGTGATTTTTGGATTATAAATTTGAAAATCTAAGATTAAGGTATTATTTCCTATTATGTTTGCTTTTTATAAATCTATTTGCTTCTATTATATGAAAACAGATAATTCTGTAAATAGATATTTTGATTTTCTCTTCCATCAATTTTGGATAAAACTCTGAGTGATTAAAATGTGCATTTACCTAGTAAAGAGTTTACTTAAAATTTGAATTTTTAAAACTCATCTTGTTATAAAGGGCATAATTTGATATTTTAAAAAAAAATTTGGTATCCTGGCATCACTGTGATTCAGGGCATGTATATTATTGACTTTCATCATGTATCATCAAACTTTCATGTAAAATAATGCATCTGTGTTAATATATATTTTTTCATCGAGAATTATTTTTATCTTGGTAATATTTATATGCATGTATATATACATACATATATTAATCAGAATAGAAACTACACAAAGAAACTAATCTCTAATAGAATTTTGGATTCATGCAAGTATACACATGTGAATCATGGGAGGATGTGTATGTGGGAGGGTATATATGTGCATGAATTATGAAAGTGAGTAGTCCACAACCAAGTGTGATCATGTGGAGGTTGGAGAAGGAATCCATGCCCCTTACTCCATGGCTCTTTATGCTTTTGATTTGAGAATGGGTCTCACACTGTACCTCACATTTGGAAAGGATGTCTGGCTAGCAGATTTTCCAAGCCCTGAAGAAATATTTTCTTTTTTATTATTAATAAAGAAGTCACATTTTGTATCCTTATATACACTTAATCAAGGTTCCTTCCCCTCCTACCACATCAGGTCTTTCTTTCTTCTCCACATCTCCCCATCCCCCCCATGGGCAGGTGATCCCAAGGTCCCAAAATCACAATATTGCTTATCTCAGCCTCCACTCCTAGAAAATCCAGTTTTTACCCCCAACATCAAGACTGTGTCAGGTGTTCCTCTAGGGGGAATAGGATCCATGGTGTCAGTACAAGGTGTTTCATCAGTGGTTGTAGTTTGCAGCTTGGGCATACTTTTCTTTTTTTGTTTGTTTGTTTGTTTAGAGTCCACTAATAAGTGAGTACATTCCCAGCTTATCCTTCTGGGTTTGTGATACCTCGCTTATGAGAATATTCTCCAAATCCATCCTATTGCCTGCAAATTTTAAGATATAATTTTTTCTTACAACTGAGTAGTACACCATCGTGTAGATGTACCAGAGTTTGTTAATCCATTCTTCAGTTGAGGGGCATCTAGGTTATTTAAAGATTCTTGCTAGTAAAAATAATGCTGCTATGAACATAGTTGAGATAATGTCATTGAAGAGCAACTGTGACACTGTTGGGTATACACCCATGTGGTATTGCTGGATCCTTGGAGAGATAGATTTCCAGTTTTCTGAGAAACCACTATACTGCATTAAAGAGTGGCTGAACAAGCTGACACTCCCACCAAAAATGGAGGAGTGTTCCCCTTGCTTGTTAACCTCTCCAGCATAAGCTGTCATCTGTGTCTTTTATCTTAGCCAATCTAACAGGTGTCGGGTGGCATATCAAAGTTGTTTTGATTTGCTTTTCTCTGATGGCTAAAGATAATGAGAACATTTTCAAGTACCTTTCAGCCATTTGTAATTCTGCTGAGAATTCCCTTTTTAGTTCTGAACCACATATTTTGATTGGGTTATTCAAGGTTTTGGGCTCTAGATTTTTGAGTTCTTTATATATCTTAGAGATCAATCCTCTATCACTTGTAGGGTTGGTGAAAATCCTTTCCCATTCTGTAGGCTGTCGTTTTGTCCTATTGACAGTGTCTTTGGCTTTACAGAAGCTTCTCAGCTTCAAAAGATCCCACTCATTGATTGTTGATCTTAGTGTCAGTGTCACTGGTGTTAGACTTAGGAAGTGGTCGCCTGTGCCAATTCATAGAAGTGTATTTCCTGCTTTCTTTTCTATCAAATTAAAAGTGGCTAGGTTTATGTTGAGGTCTTTGATCCACTTGGATTTGAGTTTTGTGCAGGGTGACAGGCTTGGATCTATTTGCATTTTTCTACACACTAGCATACAGCTATACCAACACCATTTGTTAAATATACTATCCTTTTTCCATTGAATATTTTGGGCCTCTTTGTCAAAGATCAGGTGTTCATAGGTTTTTGGGTTAATGTCTGGATTCTCAATTCTGTTCCTTTGATCCACAAGTCTGTTTTTATGCCAGTACCAGACTGTTTTTATTACTGTGGCTCTATAGTATAGCTTGAAGTCAGGGATGGTGACGCCTCCTGAGGTTCTTTTGTTGAACAAAACTATTTTGGCAATCCTGGCTTTCCTATTATTCCAAGTGAAATTGAGTATTGTTCTTTCAAGGTATAAAAAATATTGTGTTGGGATTTTGATGGGCAGTGCATTGAATCTATAGATTGCCTTTGGTAGAATTGCCATTTTTACTATGTTGATCCTACCTGTCCAAGAACATGGGAGAGCTTTCCATTTTCTGGTATCCTCTTCAATTTCCTTCTTCAGTGATTTAAAATTTTTGTCAAATAGATTTGTTAAGTCTTTGGTTAGAGTTACGTCAAGGTATTTAATACTATTTGAAGATATTATAAAGGGTGATGTTTCCCTTATTTCTTTTTCTACCCTTTTATCTTTAGTGTATATGAGGGCTACTGATTTCTTTGAATTAATCTTCTATCCTGCTACATTGCTGAAGGTGTTTATTAGGCATAGAAGTTCCTTGGAAGAATTTTGTGGGTCACTTATGTATACAATCATATCATCTGCAAATAGAGATAGTTTCACTTCTTCTTTTCCAATTTGTATCACCTTAATCTCCTTTCAATTTCTTATTGTTTAGCTAAAACTTTGAGAACTATATTGAATAGATAAGGAGAGAGAGGGCATCCTTGTCTAGTTCCTTACTTTAGTGGGATTGCTTTGAGTTTTTCTCCATTACGTTTGATGCTGGCTGTCGGCTTCTTATAAATTGCCTTTATTTTATTGAGATATCGTCCCTGTGTTTCTGATACCTCCAGAATTTTTATCATAAAAGTGTGTTGGAATTGGTCAAAGGATTTTTTAACCTCTAAGGATATGATCATGTGGTTTTGTTCCTTTAGTTTGTTTATATGATGGATGACATTTATGGTTTTTCCTATGTTAAACCATCCCTGCATTTCTGGCATGAAACCTACTTGGTTGTAATAGATGATATTTTTGTATAACATGGTAGATATTTTGCCAATTTTTTTTAGAATTATAGCATCAATATTCATGAGAGAAATTGGTCTGTAATTCTCTTTCTTTTTTGTGTCTTTGAGTGACTTTGGTATTAGGGTAATGTGGGCCTTATGAAAGGAATTAGGCAATATTCCTTCAGTTTCTACTATGTGAAATAGTTTGAGGATTAATGGTGGTAATTCTTCTTTGAATGTCTGATAGAATTATGCACTGAAACCATGTGGGCCTGGGCTTTTATTTTTGGGGAGGCTTTTAATGACAACTTCAATTTCCTTAAGTGTTATATGACTGTTTAGGTACTTAATCTGTTCTTCATTTAATTTTGGTAAATGCTATCTGTTCAAAAAGTTGTCCATTTCTTCTGTGTTTTCTATTTTTGTGGAATATAGATTTTCAAAGTATGATCTGATTAGTCTCTTGATGTCCTGGGAGTCTGTTGTTATGTCCCCCTTTTCATTTCTGATTTTTTTATTTGGATAGTCTCTCTCTGCTATTTGTATAGTTTGGATAAGGGTTTATTTATCTTGTTGACTTTCTCAAAGAACCAACTGTATGATTCATTGACTTTTTGTATCATTCTTTTTGTTGCAAATGTATTGATTTCAGTTCTATGCTTGATTATTTCCTGCCATCTACCCTTTCTAGGTGAGTTTGCTTCTAATTCTTCTAAGGCTTTCAGTTTTGCTGTTAGTATTCTAGTGTGGGATTTCTCTTTTTTCATATATGCAACTAGTGCTATGAATATTTCTCTTAAGACTCCTTTCACTGTGTCCCACAAGTTTGGATATGTGGTGGATTCATTTTCATTAAATTTAGGAAGTCTTTGATTTCTTTCTTATTTCTTCCTTGACACAGAGGTGGTACAGCTGAGTGACGTTTAGTTTCCATTAGTTGATAGGCTTTCTGTGATTTTTGATGTAGTTGAACTCTAACTGGTTGTCCAATATGATACAAGGGATTAGTTCCACTTATTTCTATCTGTTCATATTTGCTTTATGGCCAATTATGTGTTTAATTTTAGAGAAAGTTCCTTGAGGTGCTCAGAAACGTGTATATTTTTTGCATTTGGGTGGAAGCTTTTGTAGATATCTATTAAATCCATTTGCATCATAACCTCTGTTAGACTCCATATTTCTCTGTTGAGTGTCTGTCTGGTTGACTATCCAGGGGTGAAAGTGGGGTTTTGAAGTCTCCCACTATTAGGGTGTAAGAATTGTTGTGGGATTAGAGCTTTAGCAGTGTTTCTTTTACATAGGTAGGGGCCCTTATATTAGGGGCATAAATATTCAGGATTGAAATCTCCTCTTGACCAATTTTTCCTGTGATGAATAAAAAATGACCATCTTGGTCCCTTTTAATTGCTTTTATCTTAAAGTCTACTTTATTAGATATTAGGATGGCAACCCCCGATTGTTTCTTAGGACCATTTGACTGGAAAATCTTTTTCCAATTCTTTACTCTGCACCTGTTTCTGACTTTGTAGTTCAGGTATGTTTCTTGTAGGCAACAGAAGGATGGCTTCTGTTGTTGTATCCATCTTGTAGGTGTGTGTCTTTTTATAGGTGAGTTGAGTCCATTGATATTAATGGTTATTAGTGACCACTGATTGATGTTTCCTGCTAATTTTAGTGGTAACTTGTTTGTATTTCTTTTCTCTGGGGTATTCTTCTGTAGGATTATTTATTCCTGTGTTTTCATGGGTGTATCTGGGTTCCTTAGGTTGGAGTTTTCCTTCTAATACTTTCTCTCATGCTGGATTGGTAAATAGGTATTGTTTCAGTCTGCCTTTGTCAAGAAATATCTTGTTTACTCCATCTATGGTGATTGATAATTTTGTAGGGGATAGTATTCTAGTTTGGCCACCATGTTCTTTTAGCATCTGTGTAACTTCTGACCAAGCCCTTCTAGCTTTTCTTATTTGCATTTAATATTCAGGTGTTATTCTGGTGGATCTTCCTTTATAGATAAGTTGGCACTTCTCTTTTGCAGCTCTTGAAATTTTTTCCTTGTTCTGTATGTTTTGTGGTTTGATTATTATGTGGCATGCTGACTTTTTTGGAGGGTCATATATATTTGTTGTTCTGTAAGCTTCTTGTATCTTTACAGATATTTCCTTCTTCAAGTTAGCAAAGTTTTCTTCTATGATTTTATTGAAAACATTATCTGTGCCTTTGAGCTGGTATTCTCCTTCTTCTATTCCTAATATTCTCATGTTAGGTCTTTTCATGGTGTCCCAGATTTCCTAAACATTTTGTGTATGGCTTTTTTGGTTTTACTATTTTCCTTGACTGATGTATCTATTCCAGCTACTGAATCTTCCACTTCAGAGATTCTCTCATCCATCTCTTAGATTCTATTGGTTATGCTTGTATCTGTGGTTCCAGCTTTTTTCTTCAGGCTTTCTATTTCCATTTTTGCCTCATTTTGTCACTTTTTTATTACTTCTATTTCAGTTTTTAGTTCCTGGCATGTTTCTTTTATTTTTTGTTTACCTTTTCTTGGTTTTCTTTCAATGATTTGTTCATGTCTTTCAATTTTTTGTTTGTACTTTCTTCTATTTGTTTAAGGGAGTTTTTTTATATCTTCATTGTGGGCTTCAATGATCTTCATAAAGGTATTTTGGTGTTGCTTTCTTCTGTTTCCTCTTCATTGCTCTGTTCTGGCCTTGTAGTTGTAGGACCGCCACTTTCTTCTGGAGTTACCTTGTTGTTCTTTATATTATTATATGAATTTTTGCACTGGCATCTGCCCATGGCTTCAGGGGTTCAAGAATAGGTGGCTTCTTGTCAGTTGTGGCAACAGGGCTTGTGTGTTTCCTGTCGCTTCTGAGCAAGGGGTCTGCTCAATCTTTGACTCTGCTCTGGGCAGGAGTTTGAATATGAATTCCTCATTCCTTCTCTGCTGATGTAGTTGGAGGTCATGCAAATTCCCTTGTTTTAGTAGCAGCTGGAGGATCCCCTCACAGCCAGAGTCTAATCCTGTCTGCTAAGGATTGTGTGTGTGTGTGTGTGTGTATGTGTGTGTGTGTGTGTGTAGACAAGCACCACAGACAGAATCTCTTCCTGGAACACATCTTTTTCTGGGCAGGGATTGGGATTCAGAGTCTTGGGCCTGCTGACCTCACCTCACCTGTGGGTGGTATCTGGATTTCAAAATCCTCAGTCCTCTGTTTGTACAGTTGGAGGCAGGGTGGCTGTGCAAGTTCCCTTGTTTTAGTAGCAGCTGGAGGAGCCCCTCACAGCCAAAGTCTATTTTTGTCTGTTAAGGAGTGTGTGTAGACATACATGTGAATGATATCCATGCAATCTTATGTTTCCTCATTTCTAGGGAAACTAATGATAAAGATGTTCTCTTCAATGTCCCTTCAAGATGAACTGACCTTCTGTACCTAGTGTTTCCCATATTAAAAAGAGTGTTATGGTAAATAATGAATATTGTAAAGTAGTATTTTGAGTTACAATTACCTAAGTAGAACATTAAAATTGTGTTGTTATTTTATTAATATTTTTGATGTCCCTATTAAAAAAGACAGAGTGAAAAAGAAAGATAGTCTTGTGTTTCCCCCCTTTCTCTATAATGGCAGCTTCTGGAAAAGGTATTTTGTTCTAAGTTAGTCTGCTCCTTAGATCTGTCACCAAAAGACATAGACAAACCAGAACTGCATATTGGTATTTAGTTCCAAGACTCTGTTTCTGTTTTTAGGCCAAAGTTGAAGCAAACATTGCCTACTTTTTAATTCACACTTAAAGTCTTCTTTAGCTGTAAGAAAAATAAACAGAATTCTGCAGTGAGTTTCAAACACAAAACTTAGCAAACTTGACTTGTTTATTTTTAATGTTCACATGCATCTCAGTGCCTAAGTAACAAAGGGATAATTTTGGCCAATAGATAACTTTGACAATTATCACAGTACATTACCTCGACATCACATTCACCTCTTTGGAATATTTGAAGCAATGACTCTCAGAGACACCAGAAAAGATTACTCCTGTTGGAATACCATTGTGGCCATTCCATCTGGGGCCAATCTAACTTCATTTTGCTTTGCTTTCCCCATTAAGGGTACTGCATACTAGCCTACTATCTAATAGACAAATAAGTGCAATCTGGTATTCATTGCTTTTGTTCTTCCCAGCTTTTCATCTCTGCATGCATCAAATCTGATATCTATCAGAGAAGTTTTCCTTTTTCTCTTTACAAATAAATTCCAGAGTCTGAAATAATCAATGAAATATTTATGTGCTCATAACTAACTACAGAACAAACTGTTGCTAGGTTTCTACTCCATTTCTGTATCCATAGATTAAAAAATACTGTACATAGAAAATATTCATTTGTAAACAATAATGTTCTATGAGATCTTATTACAAAATCTTACTGCTTATATCCTTTTTACTTGAAATACTCTTATGAATATATTTATTATACCTTTAAATTATCCCTATTTACATTGGCAGCCAAATCCTTCTCTAAAAACATAAAGTTTTTATTTTGTTTTAGTCAGACTTGGAATAATAGTATTCCAAGTTATATTTGAGCAGATTTGAGAAAAAAAATAGCAAAGAGTTTATTCTGTATGTTCTGCTGAGTATTGATTATTACATTAAATTGCACTTTCCATTCATTGTTACTGAAAACATTATCAAACACATTGATGTAAGTATACATAAATCCAAATGAAGAATTAAGTAACTGTGCTAAAGTGTTACATAATTTTTTTGTAAAAACTTCTGGGTTCCTTATCTACTTGTGTCTCCAGAAGCTGGAAGTACAGAAGAATATCTCATAATTGCCTGTGATTATGTTCTATAATCGGTTCTTATTGGCAGTTTCAAGACCTATATGTCTATCAGTAATGAACCACCATAAAACTTTATTTAAACACTACGTTGATCCAAAGTGATTATGGGGTATAGCATAAGAAAGCCATGAATTCCACATCTAGTCCATCATCTCTGTTAATAAATATTACCTCCAAGGAAGACGGTGCCAAGTGCTCTGACTGCTCATCAACATAATGAATGTGTTACAAAAAAAAAAATCCGTGCAGCTATACACTGTGTTCTTTAAAGCTCTTCATATAAAACAAGCATGCCAAATATATGGCATATAGATCGCCAGAAATCAGGTAAGTGGAAAACAAAATCAGGAAAAAATAAACCAGGATAATGCCACTATACACATTAGGAAAAGACTAAAAATAAATACATAAACATGTAGTTCAAAGAAATTATATACATATTAATAAATTTATATATATATACATATATATATAAATGTTCAAAGAAATTATATACATATTAAGGTATTTTAGTGACTGCTAAAAAATTACTAGACTTACTTGTGGAGTTGAAACTTCCTCCTGGGGACATATGAGTAATAATGGTTCACCAGTGGAGGCTGGCAAAACTGTAGACCCAGTCAGGATCCCTGAGAATTTGATTGGTAACTCTTGAGTTGGTAGGCCTTGATTTTAGAACCCCTCTTTGAAGTTCTTTTTTTATTTGTTTGTTTGTTATGTTTTTTATTACTTGGTGATTTTACATCAGTACCCCATCAAACTCAGTTATCAGTCCTCTCAGTTTTATACCCACTTTTATGATCTCCCCATTTACAAAAATGCCCATTCTTGCTGCTGTCTACTGAAACATGTGATGTGTTTTCTTCTTTTTAAGCTCACTGCGGATTTGAATTTGTATCATCGGACCATAATACAAGCTTCTAAAAATCAGGAATGTATGTATAATTTCTAATGAATTTATAATGACAAAGCATATATATATATATATAAGTGATCATTAAATGGTTATGAAAACATAATAATTTGGTGATTTGGGACTCCTGTGATACAAATTCTGTAGGAAAAATATCATACAGATTGTGGAAATCCAACAGTGAAGTATGCTACATAAAGGCATAATACAATCAATGGGTATAATATTCCAAAACTGAAGAATAACTGTTGCTATAACAATTTGTCAAAATGATAAATGTGTGGGGGCTGGAGAGATGGTTCAGCAGTTAAGGGCACCGTCTGCTCTTCCAGAGGACCCGGGTTCGATTCCCAGCACCCACATGGCAGCTAACAACTGTCTGTAGTTCCAGTTCCAGGCAAACACCAAGGCAAATAAATAAGTAAATAAAGGTTTTTTTTTTTAAAAAAAAATGATAAATGTGTGCTCTTACCATAGGTATCCTGATTTTGCTTCTAGAAAAATCAACCTATCCAAGCCATGTTGAAGCCTTTATTTTGGTGTAGAAATTTCTTGATATCCTTTTATACCACCTCTTTTCAGCTAAATACATTATAGTCATAGTCTACTGTCCTGATGGACATGGCCTGAGCTGCTTGGTTTTCTGATTTTGACAATGACATTCAGAAGTAGCCACTGGATATGTTCCTTTATTTCCTGTGCTTCACTCATATTCACCTCACATCAGGATCATGGAATATAAACATCAGAATAACCTGGACTTAGGGAACATAAATTTTTTTTAAACCGGATAACTGCCTATTTAAAAAAAATCTATTTTGAGTATAGGGACTCAAGATAGAAGGAAACACTATGGTTGATTCCAACAAATCCCAAACATTACACAAAGAATTTTCTTTCAAAAGGCAATCGTCACTAAAACATAAATCCAATATTGTCAAATATTTTATGATATGTAATTTTTGGCTATAGGGTTTATTTATTACTTATATATGTAAATGCATATCATATCTATTTATTCACTGAGTAGTAACTAAAAGATAAATACACAACTTAGGGTATTATGATTTAAACTGATACTAATTGTTTCATAAGTACTTTTATGTTAACTCTTCCTGTCACCATGAGAGATGTACATGCATGCCATACACACACACACATACACAAACACATATTTAACCTCATTTTCAGTGTTTTAATGTTTTCTACATGATAATGTTATTTAACAACATTTTTGCTTATGCAGCTGATAAATATAACTTTATTTTTCTCTCTGTTCACTTAATCAGATTTGTAATCTATAAGTCTTCAATCATAGGCCTCATTTGTCTTAGTAATATGGGAAAAGATGACATCTAAGGATATTTACCTTTTGATTTCTTTGTCTTGCCAATCATGTTTGTAGTTATTCCTCAACTCCTTTGTTGCTGTCAAAATCTCCTTTCTCTCCAAGTCTGCTTTTGTGTGATCAATTTATAATTTCATAATTTTCCTCCCTCTCTCTAGTAATTTCTTAGCAAGGGTTAATTACTCTTAAAGACAGAAGCCACAGACAAATTTTCTCACATGATATCTAATTAGAAGCTTAATTATTCTTGAGAAATTTGGCTCACCATTCAAAGTGTAAAATTCTACATTAAGAGTTCAAGGCCTTGTGTATATTGTGACACTGAAGCTGTAAAGTTCTGCCTTATACAGAAAAATATTTGATAGGTACAAAGTCAAATGGTATTTTAACTAAGTAATATTGAATTTCTCAGCCATAATCAAAGAAGCTTCTACTACAGTAGATTGGAACAAATACAGAGAGAGACGACTAGACAATGTGCAGAGAGCGAGAGACCTTGGTACACTCATTTCTAAATGGAATGTCTCCATCAAAAGTCTTCCTTTGGAGTTCAAGGAATTTTTCAGAGTGAGAAGGAACAAAATTTCAAAAGCCAGTGGGGATGGAAATCACCAGGGCAAAAGAATCTTCTAAACATAGCTGTGTCAACACACAGATGAATTTACAGATTATGGCAACATGTACAGGGCCTCTAAAGGTCCAAGTTAGATGAGGTCCAACACCAAGAAGGGAAAGTGTACATAATAGTTCATCCTTGACCCCCAAATCTATCACAATTAAAAACTGATCAAAAAGGAAATATCACATTCTTCCAATGAAGTCTTACTGTATATATAAACCACACTTAAGGGTAGGAACTGTGCCTAGATTTAATAGCCAACACCAAATGACCTCAGTGGTTTATTGAGGAGGTTTCTGTTGCTGTTCTCTGCCTCCCCATTTTTCCATTAATGATCCATTGAGAATTTATTAGAGTTTCATATTTTGTGGTTTTATAGGATCTTATAGGATCTCTCTCTCTCTCTCTCTCTCTCTCTCTCTCTCTCTCTCTCTCTCTCTCTCTCTGTGTGTGTGTGTGTGTGTTTGTGTGTGTGTGTGTCCTATGGGGTGGTGGGTCTTTTGGAATTTTCTGCTTACTTGTTTTATTCTGTTCTGGTTTTGGTCTTTTATTTGCCTGTTTGAGAGAGAGAGAGAGAGAGAGAGAGAGAGAGAGAGAGAGAGAGAGAGAGAGAGAGAGAGAGAGAGAGGAGAGAGAGAGAAGACATGTACTTGGGTTAGTGAGGAGATAGGGAGGATCTGGGATGAGAAAAGTGAGGGGAAACTGAAATCAGAATATATTGTATAAAAATATTTTTAATAAAAAAGAAAAGATAAGAAATGTTGACAAGCCTATACATCAGGAAATTAAACTGAAAAATTAAAAGTA